>CM067518.1:3684527-3752027 GCA_034509495.1 Acestrorhynchus altus | reverse complement strand
AAGCACTGTTAGCGTCGTGGAAGTTAAGCCAGCCGAGGATGACCTTCTTTTCCAAGAATATTTGGAGGCACTCCGTGCCTGTGTGCAGGCGCAAAGGTGGCACATCCAGGTCCTGACAGTCAATGTTGACCCCAGGTTTTTGATTCAACTACCTGGCTGAATCTGACACCTCTATACAGGAGGCACAGCATGATCCCCTTTGAATTTTTCTAGAACATTACCTGATCTATTCACAAATGGGCTCACTCACATTACCTAGACTTTGTATCAGGAGACAGGAGGTAATGCCCGGGTAATGCCCAGGTAATTTCCCTGAAGGAACCCTCCCAAGGGATCAATAAGTTCTATCCTATCCTATGCTCTCCTATCCTAATATCCACTACAACTGAATTAGATGTTTGTGTTCCCACTTACAGTTTCTCTGGGAAATGTCCAGAAAATTGATGGCTACCATGCCAGTGTAAGGGGCTTTTTGAAGATGTTATAGTTGAACAGCACAAGGTATTGTAACTGACCAAATCACAGATGCAGCTGAAAGAAAACGGATAGGAAAACAATGGAATATTCCTTTAATGGGACTAATCCAGAATTCATCCATTCACCTTGAATCTCTTCAACATTTCAGTAGCCATTTTCTCCCATTTCCACCAACCTCGTCACTCTTTTGTCCTTTCACCACATTGTCTCTCTCACCCCGTCTCTCATCACCTACCTCTCTTGACCTCCCTGCAAATACATGCGAGACTGCTGATGCAGCAGAGACAACAAAGGGGGAAATATTTCATTGTCCAGAAAATGATTATGCAATGGCAGAACACACACATACATTCTTCCTCAGACGTGTGTGTGTGTGCACGCATCAACACAAGTCTCATATTGGTTTACACAAGACAGAAATAGGCACCTTTCCCAGAACACCTAGCACGTCCCCTCAGCTCTCCTTACTTCTGTTACTTCATTTTCCAATGCTTTCCCTGGGAATGATTTCGTCTCCAGCCCACTGCACACAGCCCTACTAAGCTCCATCCTTCTTCTTTCATCCTGTATTTCCTCTCCCACTCCTCCCTACTTTCGCCTCACTCCACACAGCTCTGCTATCAGTCATTTTTCAGGGGTCAAAAGGTTACCCAGCCTCCTTTCTCAGTGGCAGACAGAGGAACAGAGGTCAGGAGACCAATGGCAAATAGAGCAAGCTCTGCTATCCTCTCTGCAACTTAATGAGTCCAGAATCGTCACTCCAGCCCACGCAGTGCCGCACTCCTACACATAATGCATTCAGCATAAATTATAGCCACTCGCGCTCCAATTCTGCAGCATAGATAAGTGGAATTACATAATTGCTGGTTTCAACATTTCCAGGCCAAAAACTGCAAATAACAACAAAAACAATGAAAAAGAGCTCTGTGAAAAATGAATTGTCCTCCTTTTCCCCCTCATACTCAGTGATCATATAGTCCAGCTTCTTTATTTTTTGCCTCGGCACTAATAGGCTAATAGAGCTTCATGTTCCAATAGAGAGAACTGTTCCTCTATAGTTGCCATTCTGTGTTTGGCACCCTGCTAACTGCACTATATTACTTTGGTGGAACAGCCTTTTGGGGCGGAAATCCTATAATATTAGTCTGCCATCTCAGTCTCTCGGTTTCTCAGAAATGCATTTCCTTTAGTGGTGGCTTTAAGTGCAAAGAACACTTTGTGAGTACGGCGAGACCATGACCATGTTACTTTAAATCACACGTCAGTAGGATTGTAAAGGTATGTGTATTGTTTTCATTAAAAAAACTGACCGCTGTCCTGGAAAACACATCTCACCCTCTCCGTGACTAACCGGTCAGACAGCGGAGCACTTTCTGCAACCGATGCAAGAAGTGCTTCTGAGTAGTGGCTCGACGTTACTACTCTTCAATTCATATCTCTTTGCACATTTTGCACACACGCTCTACATGTATATAAGAGATCAATCTCAACGAGCCTTCACTGGGGCCATATTGCTCCTATATTTCATAATATTTATGCAATTATATACTTCGTAACAGGAATACATACTTCATACATCTATTTGGCTCATAATGTCATGATATGGAAACAGAGACATGCAGAGAATGTGATGATGTGCAATAACCGAACTGAAAGTAATCAAGAACCAAACTTCACGAGTGTTCCACCTACAAACCTTCAGATCTGAGCTCTTAGCAATCTGGCAGCATGGCATGCTTATCTCAGCTCAAGGTGATTGGCACCTGAACTAGAACCCCCTCCTGCTCCTGGTTTTTGAGCTGTTTTTGGACTTTATAATATATTCTTACTAATTCATTTACGATAAAGTTCATTGTACATTGGTGACAGATTCTATACTGATCAGATTTTTAAGGTTTATTATTATGTTGTAGACTAAGAGTTCATAAAGAAAGAGGAGATTGGGGATGATAAAATCTCGATATATATTATAAAGTTTCACTGCAGTTCTATAAGATAAGAGTCTTTTTGTCTCTTTTAATTGAATCATTGCTTGAAGTAATACAATAGTTGCTCTTTTGGTCATTTGTTGGTCATGAGTTTGGACTTCTCTACTCGCCTATAATTACAAACCCAGAATATCAGTGGCCGAATGACATCTACTTGCTAACTGAATCCTTCGCAGCTGAGAGTTTTACAACTAGCTCTAAAATTTCTCCCACAACATCTGCAATTCATGGTCAGATACCAGAAATTTATTCTCAGCTGAGTGTCGTTAATAGCTCCAGAGTTAAAACAAATAACATTTACTCCAAAAAAAAAAAACAGAAATCAGTTCAAAAGTATAAGTTTAAACCTAAACATGCTAAAAGAGACAGCAATCAATGGAACATTTTTTATTTTTTAATATATAACACACATTCCTTTAACAGAATCCACCCATTAAACCCAGCACATACTCTTCTGCTTTACCAAGTATGTGTCGATGACACGCTGGTGTCACTTTACGGTGGTCTTTCTTCTCAGTTGTTTAACAGCTGCTAATCTCAGCCATTACCCATCGTTTAGATGTGTGAGATCCTGCTGTTATATGCCGTGTGGTCTCGAAAGCACCTGAGCACACGGACTGTGGGGGTCACCAGGCTATACTTAGCGCTTTCAGTCTCTATAGTCTTTATATAAAGAATTCCATGTAATGTGCAGTCGTGTAAAAAGAGGAATATTTCAACAATATTGAGGGATGTTTTTTTTAATAATGTGTAACACGTAATTATTAGAAATGCAATTATCTTGTTAGGAAAAAATAGGACACCCCCACATTTACTACTAATTAAAACATCTAAAATTAGAATCAGGTGCAGCATATCAGCTTCAAATGATTAGATCATTGTTAGAGAGACTTTGGAGGAACATACGTTTGGTTTGCTCTTGATTATTGACTTGATTTCTAATTGAAACCAGTCGTCAAGGCCAACAGAAACAGACCAACTGTGCATGGAGGGACGACTTGCAATCAATCAATCAGGATAACAATAAGGTTTTTTCAGGGGCACAGTAACAGAAGAAATTTTCCTGAGAACTGTGAAGCATGGAGGCGGAAGTATCATGGTTTGGGGCTGCTTTGCTGCAGTAGGGCTTGGAGAGATCTCCACCATAGAAACCACTATGAAATCTTTATTGTTTCAGAGGGTCTTGATGGAAATGTAAGACTGATTGTACAAAGACTGACACAAAACTTGTCTGAAAGAACTCCACATAGAGGAGTGTGAGATTGGCAGATGGTTATAGGAAACATATAACTGACATTAGATGGAAGGAAATATCCATCTATTAGGGCAAGAAAATTACACTGATGATCCTTAAAAGAAATTTGTTCAGCTGTATGTGTTTAGTTATATCACCTCTATCTCTTAATATAGTTCAAATGAAGAGCAAATGTCCATATGACATTCATGTAAAAAAAAAACTGTTCAAGGGGTGTCCTAACTTTTTCACACGACTGTATGTGGGACAACCATCTATTCCAAAGTAAACACAACTAAATGGGAGCTTTAGTTTTGTCAGAAACCTGCCAAGAACAGATTGATGAGACACAATAACACTGCCAGAAATCAGTGACACCAGACAGAGATTGGTGTGCTGAAATGATCCTCTACACCCAGAACAAGAGGTCCACTACAGCTTGTCATTTCAGTCTATTTTCTAAAACAGATTAAATGCAGATGGTATTAAAGGCTAAAATAAACAAATATTGATAAGCAGCTTGATAAGCAGTGTGTCAAACTAAGGTCTCGCTACCCAAACTCACCCCAACCCATTCAAAAATGCCACTGGCTGTGATAAGACTGAAGTGTGGTTACTATACTAAAATGTCCAATTTATAACTCATTAATATCATTGTTGCACAAATTTTCTTGCAAATTTCTACACCACATGAAATGTCATTAGAGTGTCATTAGAAACTAGTCATTAGACAGTCATTAGAGTGAGTAAAGCTTGCTAAATGTATAAATGTAGCAAAGACATTCTAGCAGACTTGTCACTGTGGACAGGGCTTAAAACAGCACTAAAGTGGTGGTAGACACGCTGGACGAGGCCGGTTCAGTAGTCAGCATCAAAATGTGGAGGTAGTGATGTTGGATGAGGTCAGAAGTCAGCATCCAAATGTGCTGGTAGTGATGTTGGATGAGGTCAGTAGTCAGCATCCAAATGTGGAGGTAGTGATGTTGGATGAGGTCAGTAGTCAGCATCCAAATGTGGAGGTAGTGATGTTGGATGAGGTCAGTAGTCAGCATCCAAATGTGGAGGTAGTGATGTTGGATGAGGTCAGTAGTCAGCATCCAAATGTGGAGGTAGTGATGTTGGATGAGGTCAGTAGTCAGCATCCAAATGTGGAGGTAGTGATGTTGGATGAGGTCAGTAGTCAGCATCCAAATGTGGAGGTAGTGATGTTGGATGAGGTCAGTAGTCAGCATCCAAATGTGGAGGTAGTGATGTTGGATGAGGTCAGTAGTCAGCATCCAAATGTGGAGGTAGTGATGTTGGATGAGGTCAGTAGTCAGCATCCAAATGTGGAGGTAGTGATGTTGGATGAGGTCAGTAGTCAGCATCCAAATGTGGAGGTAGTGATGTTGGATGAGGTCAGTAGTCAGCATCCAAATGTGGAGGTAGTGATGTTGGATGAGGTCAGTAGTCAGCATCCAAATGTGGAGGTAGTGATGTTGGATGAGGTCAGTAGTCAGCATCCAAATGTGCTGGTAGTGATGTTGGATGAGGTCAGTAGTCAGCATTCTAATTCAGCATACTTCCTCTGCGCTGAGGACCTTAGCCTGTAGCCTATGGTCAGTGGGGCAGGGCAAAAAGGCTGCTAGTGTTGCTCTTTAAAGTCTCTAAACACTACATTACATCAGGTTACAGTAGCTATATTTGTGTTGTAGACATGAAGATCCCTGATTCCATTCACCACCACTGTAGTCAGGCAGGCATTTTCCTCTTGATTCCCAACAGTGTTGAAACTGTAATGCTATCCAACATCCTGAGGACATCTGGTGCCGACAATCAGCTACACACACGACTACACACACACAAACTGCCCGTCAAGCTCATGAATGCTCTTGCGGATGAAATCAGACGGGTGCCGCGAGCGCGTCTGCTGAGGAGCCTCGCTGAAAGGGGGTCAGTGCACTGCACTCTGATTGGCTGCACGAGAGAAATCAGCATCTTGCAGCAACCCCTCCGCCTCCCCCCCCCCCACTTCACCACCACCACACACACGGACATATACACCAACACACACACACCTCAGTTAAACAGCAACCCTGTTCTTTAGTTTTTAACCTAAATTACAGCATTTAAATGGTTGATATCCTACATTTTTCACTTATGTCCAGTTAGGCCGTTAGGTAAATCTGACGTTTTTGTGACATCACAAAAACAGTTCATTCAAAACAGGCTGTTTTTGGATCTCAGTTTTTATTATCATATCTCATGTACCTCCAGGAGGATCTTCCATGCACTGCAGCTGTTCGGAAGCACTTTCAGCAGAGAAAAGGTGTCAGTGTCCTAAAAACAGCAAGCCCACCAAGCACTTTAAAAGCCTTAAAGTGGCCTCTGTGCTCCTCTCCTCAAAAAACAGCACTGAGCCACAGTAGCTGGAGTTGCACAGCTTTGTGTAAACGTGCTGCAGAATGGACCAAACAAAATGTAGGTCATCCCCATCTCTGTCTGGCAAGACCCGAAAACACATTCACGCTGCTGATGCACATAAGAGTAGACCTCTAAATGCCTTTAGCAACGGCTGATGCTAAAATCCTTAAGCCATCTTAGGATAATATACTGGATATGGTGGGAAAAAGGGGTAAGATGTTCAGGATTGATATGCAATTGATATGTTTGTGTTTCTGGCAGCACCACAGTACTGTATCAACTCCCAACGGATTTCCCTGTTACTGTAGCTACACACTGCTATGCATACTCTTACATCACCCTCAGTCTGAAAGGGTAATTCCACTGATTCATTACATCTTCAGTGATGAGTCCCGCGTTTGTCTCGGATGAGATGAACAAAGTGTGTGGAGACATGGTGGTCATCACCAAGATCAACATTGAGTTGTCACACGTCCAGATCACATTTGGTCTTCATTACAAAGCCTTTGGCAGCCCAATGTTGCATTAATGAAGCCCTGAGGTCCTACCTTTTCTGAACGCAAACTCCCAATGTGCTGTTGTCCAACAGGACAACCCTCATACTACTGCCATCTCAAGAACTCAGATACTATGCCGTGGCCAGCTGCATCACCAGACCTATGCTCAGGATGTTCATGGATGCTCTTTCAACATACCACCCCTACCACACAATCTGCAGGAGGTGAGGGAAAATATTTAAGACGTTTGGGATGGATTATCACAGGACACCATTAGGAACCTCCACAACTCCATTCCGAGACGTCTGGCATGTGGCGTTAAACCTGAAGCCACACTGAGAGACACTACTTTTGTATGTGTGGATCCATAAATCTCGTATATCATTTCAGTCTTGATATTTAATCTTCTCTCTCCATAGCATTGTCATCCCACACTTCCTTCTGGGTGCAACTAAATGAAGATGAGTATATATGAGAATGTAAATGTGACTGTTTTTCTTGTGAGATCACAAAAATAAGTCATTCCAAAAAGGTTGTTTTCATATATGAACTCAGAGCTATGACCTGAACCCTAAATACAGTTTGAACACATGATCGGTCTCTTTGTTTTCTAAAAATCTGCAAATGTCAGCCCTTTAATGACCTACAGCACGGTATCCAATAGCAATGTACCCTGGAACCCTGCTTTGCAAGACATACACAAATATGAAATGCTTGTTCGTATGCTGTCTGCAACCTCCAGACAAAAGCTTGTGACAAAAGACAAAACACATACAGTATTGGGGTCTTAAATGTTCTGTAAATCAAAGTCAGTGGAAGGATACATGCAGGCATTGTGTATCCCACACACACACACACACACACACACACACACACACACACACACACACACGTTGTGTTGTATGTCAGTGCAAGTCTCTGTCATCTGTGTGTGTGTGTGTGTATGAGAGAGATAGTGTCTGTGTGTGTGTGGTCCCTCACCTCACAGTCATAAAGCTCGCTGAGCTGCTCTATGATCCACTCCTCCAGGATGAGCCTCTTGCGCAGCTCTTTGCGGTCGTACTTCACCGTCACTTTGCCCTGTTTCTTCTGCACAGGGTCGTCCCGCGGCATGTGGCTGCTGGCAGCGCAGCCCACCCCCGCAGCCGCCTGGAAAAAGACCCGGCCTGCGGAGGGGGGCAGAGGAGCGGGGGTCTCTGTGCTGGTGGCGGACATTGGAATATAAAACACCTCGACTCCTCAGAGTGTGTGTGAGTGTGTGTGAGAGAGAGAGAGAGAGAGAGAGAGAGAGAGAGAGAGAGAGAGTCTGAAGGGCGACACTGAGATGCAGAACGAGCGCCACTTCAAACACCTGCTATTTAAAGCGCTGCGCGCGCTCTTAAAGCGCGAGGGCGGGGCTTCGGGGCAAACGAGCCGGAGCGGCGGGAAGTGGATTGGTCGGCGCCACCGCACCGCCAGCGCTGATTGGTCGCAGGGCGGGACCAGCAATGCAGCACGCGCTCCACGGCCTGAGCGGGGGACTGGGGACCGGTGTTTTAGGAGCGACACACACACACACACACGTTGTGTTGTATGTTCAGTGCAAGTCTGTGTCACGTGTGTGTGTGTGTGTGTGTGTGTGTGTGTGTGTGTGTGTGTGTGTGTGTGTGTGTGTGTGTCATAAAGCTAACTGAATATAAAACAGTATCCATACCATCCTTCCAGAAGTCCTGCCCCTCTACAAAATTAAGATTCTGATTGATTTAGCCTCCGAGTTCAAATCAGACGTGTGTTTTCCAGTGAAATCCCAGATATTTGATTCATTTTTACGTAATGAACTTCAATTTTAAGAGCCCACCTCACCCTGCGACCAAGACAAGAAGAGGTCAAGACCAAGGTTAGACCTCTCATTTATGGTCTCTAAACTACAACATTAAGGCTTCTTTTCCACTACAGGGTCAAATGATTCCCAAGGCCTTTCCATACCATTCTTCTTCTGCAAGGTAATTTATCTGGAATGTTCTTACCAAGAACACAGATCTATTCTTAGCATTCTTTGTATTGAGAATCACCCACAGTTTCCGCAAATGAAAATATAACCTCCATGTCTTGTGGTACGAAGGTGACACAAATATGGTGCCAATCATTGGGACTGTTAGAGAACTGTCTAACAGAAGAAGAAGACTTCTAACAGTACTCTGTACACCTCTGTAATATGAGTAAGTGTGTCACGCAGAGCATCAGCTAAATGCCCTAAATGTAAATCATGTCAGTGTAGAAAAGCTACTGGAACAGTTATCCTCCGTGCTGAGAACTGTTTGGTCTTATGGTGGAAAAGAGGCCTGACTGTGTCTCTTTCTCTCTCTGTGTCATTCTTTCTCTCTCAGAACAGGGGCAGTACAGAGTCCCTGGATTGGGACTGCGCCATCTCATTAGTGGGAGTTTCATTAAGTTACATAAGCTCTTAGAACTCCCTCTCTCTCTCTTTCTCTCTCTCTCTCTCTCTCTCTCTCTCTCTCTCTCTCTCTCTCTCTGAAATGCCAGCGCATGGTAGATCCACATGGCAGAGCGTGTGATTGATAATGATTGGAGCAGTCAGAATGTTCTGACTGGTCCTTCCTGTAACAGATGGTGAGATGATTGTAATTCAGTACATCACTGCAGTTGATACTGGCGCTCTTACTGTCAGGATTAATGAGTGTATTTGCTCTATTTTATGTGTAAATGACAACGCCTCACATTTAGACCTCTACAGGTCACATCTTGGAAAATAATGAGAGAATTATGTTATTTTTCATCTTAAAGCAACGCTCCTAATCTGTATCTGCTGTATCAGGAGCGTGTGATCGATCGGCTTGATCAATAATTTGCTTGTATGCAATGGAAACCCCATTGACTCAAGACTCACATACAGTAGAGGCCAGTGGACAACTGCTTTAGCAACAAGACACATCTCTCGAAACCATCCATCAATTTCTCTGAACTGTAAACACAAAATCCAATTTTCAAACTATATTCACAAAACCTCGGACTCCTGACTCTGATTGCCTTCAAACAATCCTTAAAACCAAACAATGTTGTGAGATCACACACAAAGATCAGATCACAAAGCTTTAGAAGTAATCTTTATTGTCCACAAAGGACAATGCAAAATAAAAGTCCTGCTTAGCACTTGTAGGAAAATCAATAAATAAGTAAAATATATCAAATAAAACATAAATATGTATATATTGCTGGTATTTCATCTGAAATAATTGTTCTTTGTCCCATACCTCCTCTTCCTCCTCTTCCGCCTCTTATTCGTTCTCTGCCTCACTGATTGTTTCTATCCATAGTGAAATTTCAATGACCAGGGAATGACCTCGTTCTGGCTTATATTGCTTTCTGCACATCATTAGCCACACATGAGATCAATTTTCAGTTGCTGTGTTTAAGCTGAGATGCTTGTGCTTTAATTGAGTTTTTCACTTTTGTTAACTGTGATGGCCATTACACAACCCAAGTGCATCGCAGTGCAAATTGTGTTTCAGTGGGTGAAAATGTGTTTGCTAGTTGTGTCTAAAAATGAAAATTTCTGCCAAAAGTGTGATAATTTCAATAAATGGGTTCAGGCAGGATTTATCGAAATATTCGAGCGCATAGTGCACGAGTGCACCATGTTTGATATATTATTTCTAAAAAAGGATGGGTTCACACGGCACAATAGCCCAAGCGTCATGATTTCATGGTGGGTGATGGACCTGGTAATAACAGTTCATCTGTATCTGCCTGAGGACCTGAATATATAATACTGTATGTATTTGCAGACACAGTCACATGTTTAGTGTGTGTAATGTCACTGCAGTGCCATCTTTGATCTGCTAACCTACCAGTGAGCAGTTCATTGAAAGCAATAGAAACAAACATTTCTGTCATCTTTGGTAGCTTTTAAAGGAATTAAACTGGAAAAACTGCAGCAAAACGAGGAGATCTGATACCAAGACTCACTAAGCAAGGATTCCAGAGACTGATCTTTGATAGATGATCATTAATGAACAGCACTGAATTGCATTATATTGGCTGTTTATTAAAGCGAGAAATTACAAATCACTGCCACTCAGAAGTTTGGGATATCACACACACACACACACACACACACACACACACACACACACACACACACACACACACACACAAAACTAGATGAAGGGTGGGGTTACAATAATGCTCTTCTGGGCCTGGTGAAGCCTGTGCACCTTGGATGACCCTGTCCCTCATTTTCTAATAAGGACAGAAAATATTGAATGATATTGTAGCGCCACCCTCTGGTTTGAAGAGCTAATTGCACATTAGTAATGTCAGCTCAAGATCACAAATCAGAATCCCCTATGCACCCACCATTCACACACTGGTACACACACACACACACACACACACACACAGACACACACAGACACACACAAATTCATTACAGCTGCAATCTGGCAAAGATAAACTCAGGCTTTCATGTGCAGATGAAATCAGCTTCCCGTGTTTGGGGCCAGCTGGCAAAGGCCACTTGAAAGGTAAAAAGTCTGCACACCTTGATGTATTTCCAACTTCAGCCCCTTCACGTTCAGCCAGGTCCTGTTTCCCTCTCAGATGATCGCAGGATTTAGAAGCATCTAACTGAGAAATCTCAATTATGAAATGCATTCTGATATTAATAAATATAATAAACATAGTGTTTATCAGTCAAATTATATTGACACACTTCTTAATATCATCCTTAATTAGTGACATGTTGGGGAAACTTAATGATACAACAGCAAAGAGATATGAAATCACAAGCAGTCTTAAGGTCTTATCTTAGGGCCTTACCTGAAGGGACACTGAGGATTAACACCATAAACATTCTAAATAATAAATCATAAAAATATCAAAAATCTTGGGTCATTCTCATCGCTGCAGTGACACTGACATGGTGGTGAGGTGTTAGTTTGTGTTGCACTGGTATGAGTAGATCAGACACAGCAGTGCTGCTGGTGTGTTTAAACACCTCAGTGTCACTTCTGTGCCCAAGAAGGGTGTCCGTGCCTCAGGAAAGCCACAGACAGTTCTTTTGTTTTGATGTGGACGTGGTTCTTCAGACACCAGTCCAGCCTAATGATGATGATGATGATGATGATGATGATGATGATTTATTTTGAATAGCTTTTAATTTTTAAACAGTAAACTAATAAAGGGGGTGTGGTTCACTAGCATTATCTAATGTTGTAGTTTTGTTATAGGGCCACTAGGTGGCGCCCATAAAAAGAGTAAAAGGCATAATCCTCACCAGTACAGAGCATGAGTGAATGTATTATTTGAAGATGCTCAGATATGTACAACGTCATTCTTTAACACACAGAATTAAGAATTAAATTAAATTAAATTATGTTTCTAAATAATAATTTAGAAACATGCAGGATTAAACATAGTACTTGTGTAAGCAGCACTGAGTAAAAAATATGTTCCTTAAATACTTATAGAGTAAAAGAAAGTATAACAATTATAAAACTGTACTATACTACACTATATTTTTATATACCACACCATACAATTCTATACTAAGCTATACTATACTGTACTTATGTCACTGTACTATACTATGCTGCACAATTCTACACAATTCTAGGATTGGATTGCATTTAGCAATAAGGGCATCAGTTAGGTCAGGATGTAGGTTGGATCACCCCCCACCTCATCCCTTTAAGCCCCTCTAGCCCAAACCTGGCATCAGGCATGGTGAGAGTAGGTCATCTGCTCCAGTGAGTTCTTCTCTGGCTGCGTGTGCATTTGCACATCTGTGTCAGCAATGGGTGCAACTGATTAGAAGGGGTGTCCGCGCACATCTGGACATGCAGTGCGTATCAGAGTCTTGAACGTGCCCTGACTTCGCTTCATCTAAGCAAACGAGCGACACCTGGGAGAAATGGCGGCTCGTGCCCTTCCTCACCTGCCCGGCAGGGGGCGCAGCTCCGCGCGCCTCACGTGACGTGGTGAGAAATGGCGGAGCCGGAGGAGAGCGGCGGGCACCGAAGTTACAGTCAAGGTGAGTGTTTACGTTAGACAGGGGGGGTCGACAGCTCTCTTGAGGACCCCCCGGAGCGGGGACGTCTGTTTGGGGGAGATGTCAGGTGAGAGGAAAGAGCGCGAGCCTGTGCGCGAGCCGCTCACGGGAATGCGATTGACTGGGCACGAAACTGGGAATGGACCAGTTTTCCCCTTTCTCTGTGGACAAACTCCACTCTAAAACCAGTTTGTAGACAAAACAGCCTCCTATCTTCATGGAAACGCCTCTTAAACACCTGTTTCTTCTCCAAACCGAGCTGGAAACGTCTGTCGGGTCGCTCAGACGTTTGTCTGGGTGGTTTTGGAGGGTTTTGAGCTCCGTGCGTCGAACTTCAAACACCTAAAACCCCCTTAAATCCCCTCAGTGCTGGAGCTCCTCCACACTAATACACCCCTCAGCCTTGACCAGCCTGGACCAGATGATTCTTTTATTACAGCCGAATATGCTTTTCACATTTCATCACATACGTAACATTTCAACAACAAATAAAAGTTCATCTTTTAAATATTTAATTCTCTGTCTCGCACATTTCCAGAACGTTCCTGGAACATTATTTACATAACGTTACAGGTTAGCATACCTGCAACCTATAAACATTGCTAAACTTCCTTATGACCTGCTGTATTAGCTGGAGTTTGAACCAACATTCCCAAAACTAAAGTTTAAAAACACTGAAATAGCTGAGCCTTAGTCACTCTGCGGTCACACTCACATATTTAATAATAAACGAAAGATGCATTTGGGCCTGACATGCTAATTATGTTGAATTGAATTATTGTACAATATATGGACGTGACCTCAGTCAGGTTGGGACGGAGGTTGTTGCATAAAATGTTTTAAAAACAAAATTGAGTTTATTTACGTTTGATATGTTTAGCATGTTTACATATTCATATAAACGTTTATAAACACTGATCAAAATGACTTTCATTACTTTTTGGAACAATCAGAAGTTTAAAGAAAAACATCCAGAAAACTTGAGCTTGACCTTTGCAAGAGTCTGTGAGAAAACAATCTACGGAACAAATCGTTAACTGGGTCACTTAATATCCCAGTCAACCCTCAGGAAACTGATGGTGTGACTGTCGTCTTCCTTTCTCAGTTGTTCTTCAGTGGATTTACTCTTCAGATAGACCCTGAAATTACAGCCTGAAGTAAATATTACCATGTAAATAATACAATGGGAGGTCTTTTGGGTTTCTATCTGTCATATCAATGTCTAGCTTGGGTATTTGGCTTCGTTTTGTTGGGATTTTGTTGTAGGTGTTTGGTGTATTTTAGAGGTGTGTGTGTGTGTGTGTGTGTGTGTGTGTGTGTGTGTGTGAGAGAGAGAGAGAGAGAGAGAAGTAAATATACAGCTATGGAAGAGTACAGTTACATTTACCCTCTAAGCTATAACGAGCAAAGATCAGATTGCTCAATCTCAGGCCATTCTTGTTGTAGTGAATGGACAAGGTGTGTGTGTGTGTGTGTGTGTGTGTGTGTCCAGGGTCTCGTTCCTCGGAATGGTCTGTTTGTACGATGCAGTGCCATATGGTTCATAGTGATAAGCAGCATACTATTAGTGTGTTTATGGTTTTATGATTGTTAGAATCACTTCCTATAGGTGTGCTGTAGCAGTACTGGGTTGTTCTACAGTTTGCATGTACTGTGTGTGTGTGTGTGTGTGTGTGTGTGTGTGTGTGTGGCCTGTTAGATCACATTTGCACCTGTTCTACACAATGAAGATGGCACACAAAGTAAGCAATGTCTGATAAATGTTATATTTGTAGTATTTAATGAGTGTATTTTTAATGAATTTATCTCTTTAATGAAAATCGTCCCAATGTTTTCCAGACCAGTAGATTCTTGGTGTTCTGGGTAGAGTTTGAAATGACAGTACAATGTCTATATCATGAGATGTGAAAATGCTGAAACTAGAGTTAAAATTGCTGTATCAATGCTGCGTTCAAGCAGTGTTGGAAACTGGGAAATATCACTGGTACCAGTCGCACAGAGAATGAAGTTGTATTTCCAAGTGGGTAACCTGGAATTCTGTATTAAACAAATTACAGTTTTGTTTGTTGAATAATTGAATAACTATTGATAATTAATAAATGAATAATCAACTATTTGGATTATGAATTACCATGTAACTCTCAAACAATAAGACAATAGAAAATATGTTGAGAATTAATTTCTGTTCTACTAATATGTGAGCTTGTTTTGTCTGTTCTAGATATAAAAAAATGAACTCTAAGATTGATAGTTTGTTGCTTATAACAGACATTACCTTGTGCTGTGTGTGACCTCGTCTGTGTCTCTACTAATTCCTGTTTTCCAGGAATTGTCTGAAACCTCACGTACCTACCGCAGGTATTCACAATCAGCATTGTACACTTGATGTCCAAATATTTGTGGACACCCTTTCATTAAGCTACTTTAAATTGCACCCATAGCTGACACAGATGTGCAAATTCACACACACACACCTTGTCTAGTTCCTACCAATAGAATAGGACTGGAGCAGATTAACATGATCCTGTTGGCACCATGCCTAATGGCAGGTTGGGAGGTAGTGGGGTATTAACCCCCCCTGCATAAAGCTGTGGAGCTGTGTTCTGTGGAATGATGGTGGTCCATCCAGTAGTTTTTGGAACAGTTAGGGACGAGGAGTCATGATTAACCTTAATCCTGACCTCACAAGCACTCTTTTCACTGAATGCAATCAAATCCTTACAGCAATGCTTTAAAATCTAGTTGTAGGCCTTCCCTGGACCCTTCACTAGTAGAGATGTTTACTCAAAAGCAGGATAAACTGGATAAAATGGTGAACAAGCAGGTTTCCTACATCTCCATGTAACCTGTTTTCTACTGACAGGAAGTGGTAAAGCGCTGTTATGCCAACATACCTCACAAAGATTTTCTGCCAATGTTGCCACTGCATTGTGGGAGAATAGTGTCCATCGTAACCACACTCTCAACCTGACTAGTCCTGAGAATGCATTTTGGATATATTTGAGTATATTCAACTTTCTGTATTATACAATAAATACTCAAATACCTTTTACTTGTTATTTAAAAAGTGTGCATTTGGGACACAGCCTAGGATTTTATTAGACAAAGCTGGACCCACCCACTGAATTGGCTGGTTCTTCTGTTTGTTTCTAAATGTATTGGTGGTTAATTTGAAACATTAGTCTTAACCAGTGGGAGAGTTTGGTGAGCTGTATGTATCTAGATACTACTGAAGGGAAAATCCAGATTGGATAATTCCCTGTAAAGCAGGTGTATATAAACGTCATGATTACCATAAAAAAAAATAATAATAAATAAAATAAAAAGTTAATTTTCAGGAGTGTTAATAATGAAGTAATACTCTGATCCTATGAAACACAAATTATGATAAACGTGTGAATAAAAGCATGTTTTTGTGAATTCTTTTTGTGCAGTGAGTAAAGTGCAGTAGTGTGTGTTTTGGGACGCTGCAAAACAAACAGCCGAGAGAGAGAGAGAGAGAGATGTCCAGAAATGGCTGCAGCCTTTATACAATGGAAAGTTCCAGTAGCATAATAGAACAGTGTGGGTCAACACACACACATGCACACACTGAATGGGTTAATCCTCCCAGGAGCATCAACAGCCTCCTGTCAGCTGTTGAAGTGTGTATGTGTGCCTGTCAGCCCTGTGTGTGTATGGCTGTGGACGCTGCTGCTTACGTTGCGTATTTATATTACGCAGAGAGAGACTGAGAGGGGTGTGTGTGTGAGTGCACGCGCGCATGGTCAATGAAAGCTTCAAGTTACAGTAATGCACCATAGCATAGCTTCCTGTGTTTGGTGTATTGGCTGTTTGATTATACCGTCTGCTTTATTGATGTATTCAGACTTTCAGGGGCTCATGAGTGGCTGCTTCATTAAACAGCTATCGCTCATAGACACGCTTACACCTGCTGACAGGGCCACTGCTAAGGGTGTGTTACACTCATCGCTGTGACTGATTCCAGTACACTGACCAGCTGCTCACACCCATAACTTTAACATGATGTTTATCTGCAATCCCTCTTCGGCTAAATTATTTTGGAAGTGCTGAGATGTCGAGCTGTGTGTGTCGACCCACCAGAAAGTCTAGATTTGCTAATAAAAATTTTTAAAAATGCTCTCAATTAACATTATACAAATAATATTCAAAAATGTAGGTCTCGACGTGAGAGAAACAGACTTGTGAATGTTACTTGGTTGAGTTCTGGAACTGTCAGGTTGCAACTAAACTGGTTTTGAGTGCTCCGGGCATCGCAGTGGAGCCTGACCACTGCTTCGGACACACAATTATTTGTGTGTGTATGTGTGTCTTTTTGTTTAGTGTTACCAGCTGTGCCTCTGATAACCATGTCGTCACATAACCTCAGTGTAATATTTCTGACATTAGATTCAGAACGTACTGGTTTCTGACACAGTAAATAAACACTGCAGCCTTGGGTGGAGCAATGTTGGAATACTGAAGCTGTAATTTTTTTTAATTCCACCTTAAATGGTGCTGAAGCTTCAGGCACTTGATGTAACTGCAGCACTATTTTAAGGTGGATGTTCAACTTTGTGCTGCGAGGTAAGCACACAGCAAACTTTAGACGTTGATATTTTTATACCAGTCGGATCTGTTGAATGCAGACGATTATCTGATCTTGTCTGCTGTTACTGTCTGATTCTCCACTGCGTTCTGCAGACAATGGACAACTGATTTGCTGAGTGAAGTTTAAAGTCTAGACATCTCACTCGTGACAACTCACTCTGACGCAGCCAAAACTAAAACACTTTCACACAGCCAACATGACGAGTTTCAACCCATGCTGTAAGTAAGTAAGTAAGTAAGTGGTCACCAACCAGGGGTCACCAACCCTTCTCCAACACACCCAGCACATCCCATTCAACCAATCAAGAACTTCTAAAGGCAGTGGTTGGATCAGGTGGGATGGGGATTAGGGTTCAATCTAAAATCTGCTGGAAGATAGCTCTCCAGGAGCAGGGTTGGTGGCCCCTGAAGCATTTGGACATACGTTGTACACCAATCAACCATAACATGGCTCACTCCTGGTCTCTACTCTCACTGTCCATTGTATCGGCTCCATTACCAAACAGAAGCAATTTAAAGTTTTATAACACCACACTGTAGTCCACCTGTTCCTTTGCACTCTTTATCCTCTGTTCACCCTGTTCCTCAATGGCCTGGACCCCACAGCAGTGACGCGGAGGTGTTTAAAAACTCCAGCAGCATTGCTGTGTCTGATCCACTCACACCAAAACACGCATTCATGCCACCCACTTTGTCACTGCGTTGTCACTGATGTAATACCTACTCTGTGGTGAGTCCACTGAAGATGAGGGTCAAATGAGGAGAACTACCAAAGTGGTTCTGTATGGTAAGTGGAGCTGAAAAGATGACCAGTGAACGTAGAAACAAAGAGGTGGTCATATGTATATTATACATGGACTGATGGATATACATAAGTCTGTCCAACCACCCAAATGAAGTACGTCAGAGTATGTCTGTCTGACTGGCGGTCAGTCTGTCCATCACTGTGTGCAGTTATTCATTTGCATGCTCTGTCTCTCGCCGATCTACACCGTTGTCCTGGCAAACATTAACCGACAGGCTCACCTTGCCCTGCTTGCCTCCATACTGAATATTTCAGTAGGAAAGAGAGCGCTGTGTTTGTATCTTAGTGGTGACAAGAGTGTGTGTGTGTGTGTGTGTGTGGACTAGGGTGGACCTTGAAAGAGAGCGAGTGGGAGAGAGAGAGTGAAATAGGCAGCATCAGCAAGTAGAGCAGCGGCGCCGGCAGCACCTCTGGCTTAAAGACAGGGTGAGGGGAGAGCAGACTGTTGGTGTGGATTAAAGTGAGCTTCTCTAAAGCTTGGCAGGAGTCTCCACTGAGCTGTTTACCCCTCAGCTTCTCTTCTCCACTCAAGTCTTCTGATGTCACTCCTTCTATCCTGCTTTCCGTCTCCGAGTCGTTTCATCTGCGCTCACACTGATCAGATGAGCAGTCTGCAGGCAGGCTGAGTGCTAGTGTTTAGCGTCAGCGTGAGTAGGCATCCTGGACAGGAGTAAAGAAAAAAAGGGAAAGAGAGAGGAGAAGAGGAGAAAGAAAGAAGGGGTGCTGAAAGGAGGTGAGGGTGGGGGGATGCCGGCACCCCCCAGGCTGAGGAGGAGGGGTGGTGGTGGCGGTGGCAGGCCGGCTCTGCCCTCGCTCTCCACCATCACAGAGGAAGAGGAGGAACAGAGGAGCCGCCGCAAGAAACGCAGGAGAGGAGGTGAGGGGGAGGAGAGAGAGAGAAAGAGGGGTCACAATATCGGAGGTTTGGAGAAGAGGAAAACTGCAGATAGGAGTCAAGGATGGAAGGGTGTGAACAGGGGAAGAGAAGGAAAAGAAAAGATGTGGGCTAAAGTCATCTTAAGCAGCACTCTGAAAGTCATGTGTGTGTGTGTCTGTGTGTGTGTGTGTGTGTGTGTCTGTGTGTGTGTGAGTGAGACGCTTGAGGTCTTTGGTATGTGACGGTAACATCACTGCTGTACTAGCTGTGTTTTTTTTGGTTGTGAGTAAATTATTCAGTTCCGTTGTTCCATCACTGAGAGAGACAGAATTGACTGTTAGAATTCTAAAATTCTCCTTCTTAGTGATGTTACTGTAAGAGAGAGTTCTAGAGTAGTGACTGTCAAGAGTTCTCTGATGGTGACTTTACTCTGACAATGTCAAAGCTCTAAAAAAATTGACTGTGTGGGTTCTAGAATAGAGTTTCATCTTGACTGTGTGAGAGTTCTAGAATAGTGATTGTTCTTGGATTGAGAATTTACTCTGTATAAGTTCTACTATAATGAATGTTTGTATTCTTGGATGTTGACTTAAATCTGTATGAGTTCTAGACTAATGAATGTGTTCTTCGATTGTGACTTTGTTCTGTATAAAAGTTCTAGAGTAGTGACCCTCTTTGTGGTCTTCTTGGTGACTTCTAGATTATTGAGTGAGTTCTAGAATTCATTTTAAGTCTATGTTCTATAAATATTGCTTCTAGCATACTGGCTCTGTGTGTGTGTTCTAGAATACTGGTTTGACTCAATGTCTGGAACTCTTGACATTTTTGATTTCTAAGAATCACAAGTTCTACAATACTCTATGTATAAGAATATAACAGTAGTTTGACTTGCTGAGATATCTGAGAATAGAATACAGGTTCTATATGTAAGATGTGTAGAACACTGGCTGTGTGGATAAGAGTTCTGACTTGCTCTGTGTGCGAGGTCTAAGAAACGTGGTTCTGCGTGTAAGGTTGATGGGTGTCTCTTGCCTTTGATTTGTCCACTTTTCAGAGGTTCCTTTGAACCTGTTTGCAACTTGACTTTCACTTTATCCTTTGCAAATCAACCTGCTGTTGTTGTGACTGTTTTTAAACCTGTTTATGTTAATGACCTCTCACATGGTTGGCTGACCCCTGCTCACATGCACTTTGTTGGACCTGTGTCAAAAGATAGTCCTGGCAGAAATGTGTAGAAACTGTAACATTAGAGGACCTTCAGTGTAAATGGGTTTGTCCATCCGTGCACTACTGTAGTGCACGATTTGTGTTTGGTCCTCCATTAGAAGTCATTAGCAGACGTTTACTCTGGTTTATTGTGCGCCTGAGGGGTTGCCCGCCTCTGGTGTTCAAGGAGGATGTGGATGAGTGAAACCCATTCAATAGAACATGCTTGTCTGAGGTGAGTGCGAGTGGGTTCAGGTTCTGTCTAGATTGTCTGAGATGTTTATTTTAAGCCAAGTTTTCTCCAGTGGTTGACTTGTGTTGACCTGCTCTCCGGATCCTCCTGTGCTCAGCTTAGTTTTGGCTCACCGTCTCATTGTGTGGTTACAGGGAGTGGCTACTTTGCCCTACAGTTGAAGCCATTAGTGACTGACGGGTTGGACAGGAATGCAGCAGCGTTCTTCTCCTTCTGGTCATGTGACCTGGAGGAGAACGCCAGCTGTAATGAGATGATAGGTGAGGTCAGGTGACCAGGCTTTCTCCATAGGTACAGACAAACTGGATCAGTGGAGCATTCCAACTGTGACTTTTGATTTCAGGTGCATAGACCCACACAGATGCAGGACAATCGGTGTGCAAAGCAGGTGATATCAGCAGTAGGGGTAGATCTACTTTGACTAGGTGCGAGTGTATTATTAGAGTATGATGAGCTCCAGATATGACTATTTCTTCATCTGCATCTGCTTGTGCACAACACAGTAATGAGGTACTTGGCTCTGCTAGGCCAAGACGTTCTCAAAAGATCTCAAGCATAATTAGCCATTATTGTTGACTCTTCCAACTTCTTTGAACATTTCATTAACTCACTCTTAAGGGCACTATTAAGGGCACTTTTTTGTAGGTATCAAGGCTGTTTTCAAGTCCAGGAGCAGTCCATAGAACTGACCGACCTTCCTTGTGAAATTGCTGGTCTAAGATTTGCTTTAAACTCACTCCCAGCACCACACGTGGGGTTGCAAAATTGGTGAATTTCATAACGTGACTGCTTTTTATCAGCTGAATGGTTAAATCTCCTTCTAGGGCGGCTCCTTGTTTGCAAGTCTTCAGATCAGAAAACTGACTCTTCCAATTGAGCCACGGTTCAAATGGAGTTCTTTAGTGATAAGCCCATTCTCCAGAAGAGCCCAGAATCAGTCCTCGGTTTGGAATTATACGTCCAGGACGAGTGTTAAAACAGTCTAAAAGTGGGACTGTCGTAGGATTACACTTTCAACCCAAGTAAAGTGTCTACTCTGCTACATCTGCCCTAGTCAATTGTAAGTGCTCTCATTGTTGGGCTGAGTTACAGAGGTTGTACTGTTAGGTGTCACTCACTGATTTGTGCATCAAAGGTTACTGTAATGGGTCTCCATCACTGGGCAGCTGTCCCTAAGCCCAAGATCACTCTACACAACAGCAAATGTTGGCTGAAGTGGTGTAGAGTATGCTGCTGCCAGCATCTGAAGTTGTGGAAATGTTCTCTGGAGTAATTATTAATGCTTCACTACCTGGCAGGCTGATGGTCGGTCCTGGATTTGGTCGATGCCAAGAAATTCTACCTACCAAACTGCAGACCAGAGGTAACGTTTGGCTGAGGAGGAATAATGATCTGGTTTGAGCACCTTCATTTTAGTGAAGGGTGAGGTTTGTTTTCTTGTTCCTGCATGATTGTGCCTTTGTCCACAAAGTGAGCTCCAGAAAGAACTGGAACGCCAGCTGCGAGCCAGGTCTTCTCAACCAACAGATCTCACAAATGCTCTGCTGACTGAATGGGCACAAATTCCTACACGTGTCCTAATCTTCCAAAAAGCCTTTCCAGAAGAATGGAGGCTGTTGTAGTTGGAAATGGAGGCCAATTCCATATTAACAGCCATGGTTTTAGAATGCCAAGCAAGCTCATATAGGAGTGAAGATGAGGTGCCCACATACTTTTATAGTCTAGATCCGTGTCGCCTTTTTGAGGATGCTGTTCCTGAGGGATGTAATGGAGACAAACTCTGCTGAAGTCGAGTAATGTGAGACATGGGGTCAGACTTTGCACGGCTAGTTAATACTAGTACACGTGTGTGAGAACTCCGTTCTTTGTGTTTTAATGATTGAACAAGGTCCCTCGCTCTTTGTCGCTCTCTCCCGGCTTAGCATTAGTGGCCACTAAGCTGCTCAGCTTTGGGATTGAAGCCCTTCCCCTTTTGCGGACTTTGAGACATGCACGCACGCACGCACACACACACACACACACACACACACACACACACACACACACAGATTGGTGCCATGTGGAGGAGTGCACATTAATCGCAAACACTAGAATAATCTCCCTCTGTCTTCCTATGCCTAAGCATACACACATTCATACAGCACACACCAACACTGACGCTCACGGAACAGAAACGCCCACACGGGTGTTCATTGACCCCTCACCTCTCTCTTTCCCTTTATGTCTCTCTCTCTCTCACTCTCTCTCTCTCTCGCTCTCCCTCCCTCCCCTATCTCTCTGGGGGTGGGGTTAGAGGCCACCACTTGCGTTTTCTCACTCAGCATGCTTTTTGTCCTGTCAGGGACTGGCCAGCAGCTCTGCTGTCCTCCGTTCTCATTTCTTTGCCTCTTTATTGAGGCCTGAACTGGTGGGTATAATCCTCAGTCCATGACGGATGCTTCCTCTACTGGCTGCTGGGTTTGACCCTCAACATGTGGCATTAGGGGTGCTGGCACACTTTTTATTTGGGATGTAACCGAGGTTTGACAGGTGTGTTCTGGAACCTGGACTCTGGGACGTTCCAGAACCATGTTTGACACCCAAGGTAAGAGTACTATAACGAGGTCTAAAGGTCATGTTCTTGGTTCACGTGATTCACGTAAATCTTCAGATGGCAATGAAAAAAGAATGTATTAACAAATAGCAAGTTTCCTTCCTGTGAACTTGCTTTCTGCCTGTCTAGTGTTCTTTAAGGGTCTCTTAATGGTAATTCTAACAGATAAGGATGTTTTTAAATTTTAATTAATTGATTAATCTGTTTAGCTCTATATCTGTCTGATTATCTATCTGCCCAGATTGCGAGCATCTATCAGTCTGCTGTCTTGATAAGCTTGGCACCCCCCTGCCACTGCTGGCCCACCCTCAGAACACCCAGATAATCTTCTCAGACAGATTTTAAATGCAGAGCGACTTTTATTTCCTAAAACATAAAGACCAAAAACGACTTTTAGGTAGTTGATGGTGAAAATAAATTCTTTACTAACCTAATTTATAAAATTTACTGACTGTAAGTAATGAACAAAAAATAAATTGGATGGTTTTTGGGAAACTGAAAATCTGCTTGACCTCCAGTGGAACACTCAGCCAGTGGAGTGCCATCTTTGGTCTTAGCGGCCCATGAGTGGTCTATTATCACCTAGGTATCATGATGTCTGTCTTATGATGTCTATCTTATCTGGCTGCCTGTCTGTTTGTCTACTAATTGGTCTACCTGGTTATCTAACTAGTTATCAAGATTGCTATATATATATAGTTGTCTGTCTAGCTAGTTGAAATTTGATTGATTTCCTGCAGAATATCTTATTAATGTATTCATTTATCTTCAGTCATCAATCAGATGATGTCTGTTGTTCTCTATGTTGGCCCAGATCCTCTATCTAGAGACACATTCTAGTTAATGTTCAATTGCAGTGCAGTTCCTAATGTTCATGCTTTCCTTATTACATGAAATAGATTTTAGAGGATATAGAAGATGAAGGGTTATGTAAAGCTGTTGAATTCATACCTGTGCATTGAAGGTTGTGTGTTTGTGTGTGTGTGTGTGTGTGTGTGTGTGTGTGTGTGTGTGTGTGTGTGTGTGTGTGTGTGTGCGTGTGCGCATGCCCACAGAGGATATATAGAGGCATGGAGGGTATAAAGCTTTGTGGGATTAACGCTGGGGGAGGGTTGGTCATGTGAGAGAGTTTAGGGGCTGTACACCAGCGGAGTGACTCTGAGAGATGCACAGAACCTCTCTGACCTTTAACCTCAGAACAGCATTGAATACATGTTTCACACAACTGTTATAGATCTGTGTTAGTGATTGATTTCTCATTCTGTGGAATCGTCCGTCAACCTGTTATTACGTTAATCTATCTGTTGGCACAGGTACTCTCTCTGTCTTTCATCTATTAACTACCAACAATGCTCTCTCCACCTTTATCTGCAACTGTTTTTTGCTGTGTAAACAGTTGCAACTCTTTACTGTTGTAAATCTTTTTACAGATATCTGGCAAGCTGCACTATATGGACAAAAGTATTGGGACCCCTACCCACTTATCTAACTGTCTCAGCCATATGCTCTGTCTGTCTATCTTTCTGTCTGTCTAGGTCTCTATCTGTCTATCTGAGCAGTCATTCGCTGTGTTGTGTAACAAAAGCAGGGCTCCTGTTTTACATAACCATTCATCTCCCCTGTTTGCCCTCTGAACCCAGGCTGGCTACAGCTCTGGCATTCCTCCATCACTGAGCCTCTGTTACACTGTGCCTCGCACACACACGCACTGCCATGGAAACTGGCTGCATCAGAGGCAGGCCAATAGTTACATGAGTGCCTGAAATGAAGGGAGAATTGGAGTTGGAATAAAAGTTGGTGTGTGTGTGTGTGTGTGTGTGTGTGTGTGTGTGTGTGTGTGTGTGTGTGTGTGTGTGTGTGTGTGTGGTGTGTGTGTGTGTGTGTGTGTGGTGTGTGTGTGTGTGTGTGTGTGTGTGTGTGTGTGTGTGTGTGTGTGAGAAAACCTGAATAATATCTCAATGGTAGTGTGTGACGGTGTTTTAGAGAGAGCTGTTTGAGGACAATGAGAGTGCCAGCGTGGAGGATGTACTGCTAAATCCTCCTTAACCCAGATAGTCTGCACCAGGAATAGAGCTATAAATGTGTTCTCTGCACTACAATACTGTGTGTGTGTTTGTGTGTGGCATTTGAATATCTGACCTCATATTGATCTTGCATGGTATCTTCATTCAGTATCAGGAAATTAATTTAGGACCTTTGCCTGTGTGTACTACACATACAGTCATTGTGGTTATACAAGTTCTGTTATTGTAGAAGGTCAGGCTTTCTTTTGTTTGCATAAACAAAAAGTCACACACACACACACACACACACACACACACACACACACACACACACACACACACACACACAGAGTTGGGCCCAGTTTTGAATAAGCTTTACGATGCAGGAACCAGGTTGTTCATGTATCTGAAGCAGCTTGCTCCTTTATGGATTGGGTCATTTGTAGATTAGATGCAACTTCATTAAAGTGAAGTACATTTTGTGGAGACCTGGCTTTGTGAGGTCAGACACTGATGCTGAACAGCTGATGAATTTTACCCCACTCCTTTCTGAGTGGTCTATCTACCACTGTAGACAGTGTGTACAGCTGTAGTGAATGAAAAGCATAGCTGAATACACAACATAATGCAAAACAACATGAAATCATGGCCCTAACCAGCCTCGTGTGAACAGTCCAGACTGATGGAAGTGCAGTAATGATGTGCGTTTTTTGATGAAGCCTGGGCTTGGTTGTACCTCTGGCTGGGTGATCACATCAATATTTGTATTGATATTGAGATATAAACGGAGCACGTTAATGGCTGAGGTGATATATTTTTTATATTGCATTTGAAATTATTTTAAAAAATAATTTAATATTTTGATATGTACTCTGCTCTCTGAGCTCTGTCTGAGCAGATGTATTTAGATTTATCTTCAGTTCTTCTTTATAAACACTGCTTAATCTCAAATAGAAAGTATTGATATTTAATTCATAGTTTACATGTGAAGTTTGGTGACAGTGTGGTTCATTTTGTACTGTTTTAACCCTGAACACTAGACAGCAGTTATACTTCACTTGATGCCACTCTTCTGATAGAGTACTGTGAGAGTTATTTAATTCTATACACTTGATGGAATTATTGATTTTTATTACCGGTATTGAATCGTAACCCCTGTATCATTATGCATATCGTATTGCCAGGTTCTTGCCGATACACAGCCCTGTTGCTGACCATGTGTATCCCTTCAAGGGCACCATTAACCCTACAAACTAATCTACTAATGGCTACTATCTAGCACAATGATGCTCCATGTCACAAAGTGCAAGTGTCATCTCAATCTGGTTTGTAATTTAATCAGAATTTCATCATCCAGCCTTATCTATTTGAATAATACATTTTGTTTGTGCTTAACCGTTAGCTTTGAGAAGAAATATGTATTTTTCATTTGAAACTGGTTCATGGATTATATTTGAATTGTAAGGAAATGCTTAGTAATGACCTACAAGTGTTTTTGCTATCATGGCTGGGTTTGTGTAAATAGTGGTTATCGCTGCGGTGAGGTTTTCCTTTGTACTACAGTGGTAGTACACCGGCCTCTTACACCACTATTGTTACTATAATCTGAATTCCGGTTTTCACTGGAGTGGATATTTTTAGCTGTGAGGGCACTGGAGTTCTGAATTCTCAGGGCTTATTCAGAATGCCTCCTCAGTCCCACCCATCACTCCTCACTGAATCACACTTGAAGCACAATATCACAGTAAGCAACCTTTATTACCATTAATGTGAGGAGTGTGTGGTGGGATACCAACCTCTGGTCAAATAAAGACCTTTATATCTGCTCCCTTTCTAATGGCCTCGTTGTCAGAGTTGTGATGCAGATGTTTTAGACACCTGTGAATATTAGAATGAAAAAGCTCCTTATGTGGGTAATAACTGTTTATTTACTCCGTAAAACACAAATATTAAAATAAATACAGAGAACATTACCATGGAAAGTCATGATTTTACACCAGTGTATTTACTCAAACATCACCAAGACTCTTCATGGGAGTCGAATCGAATTATTTATGTTCTCATCCAACACCTGATTTGCTTAATGATGTTAAATTGGGTGTGCTGGTGATGGAATTGAACACATCCAGGCGCTTGGCTGGGGGCATCCAGGAGAAATCTGGAACCAAGCTTTGTCCTTCAGACTAACACGCAAGATCTCCACTGCTTTCTTCACAATGAGAATTTCTTTTTCTTTACTGTGTTTCTGTTTATCTACATCTGTTGTAATGTGATCTGAACTTTATGGTAAACCGTCTTGTTCAGCACTGTATATCCTGAGGGTCTTTAATAGATATTTAAATCCTGTCCATATTTGTGAATAATGGATGATTATGGATGATGACTTTATTTCAATTCAATTGTTGGGAGCAATTTGGAGGAAAGTAAGCATGCACGAATGTTCTAATAATGTAGAAGTATGTGCTTCAGAGATCATGGCTTAATTGAAGTACTGGGATCCAGTCTTGAAACCAAACGTGAAAAAGACCAGTTAAAACTGTGAAAAGTGAAGGGCAGGAACAGCGTCACACTGCTGTACACCATATTCAGTGACGGACATTGGGCAGTCGTATTTCTTACCTCCTGTATACTTTCTTAACCTCCTCTCACCCAGTTGTTTAATGGTCAGGACCACCACAGAGCAAAGTATTATGTGGGTGGTGGGTCACTCTCAGCACTGCAGAGACACTGACGCGGTGGTGATGCGTTAGTGTTGAGCTAGTCACAGACACAGCAGAGCTGCTAGAGTGTTAAAACACTGCGTCCACTGACTGTCCTCTACATTAGACACTCATACCTAGTTGCTGCACACTAAGTTGGTCATCCTCTTGTCCATTAGTGGTCACAGCATGCTGCTTAGAGGACGTTCTTGGATGGATATTGCTGGTTAGTGGACTAAAAAGCTCTTTGAACATGTTTGATTTTGTATTTAAGATTGAACCAGAAGAAACATCTTTTTTTTTTTTAACCTTATTTACTTCCAAAGTCTGAATGCAGACCTGAATGTCATTGAGCTCAATTACAACATCAGGGTGTCAACTGTACACACGAACCCTTTCTCCCTCCTCCCCTGGGAAGGACATCAACCTGTGATTTAGCCTGATACAAGGAAGGTCACAATAGGCAGTGAATATGTTCCAGGTTAGATTATAGTGATGCATTAATCAAGCATGCATCTCCTAAAGTCTTATTCTCTCAATAAATTCTCCACAGGCCACTGAAGTACATTGTTTACCTGGTAAGATAACGGCTGTTAAAACCAAGATTTTAGGTTTTCACTCTTTTTAACTGCAGTTCCTGTAGCAGTAAAACCCTATTGTTTGCATATAAAGGTTTGGAAACTGATCCCAGAGCTTTGATCAGGAAGTAAATGGGTCAGACAGAGTCAGGTCTTTTGCATATATCTGGAACAGCAGTGTCCCAAAAGAGCCTTCGGGAAAAGGCAATCTGGAGCAGGCAGCAGCCGTGACGATATCGTCTCTCTTTTTGCTCAGACTCCTTAGATTTCCTTACAAACATCAGGGGTCAGATTTTTGTGAACTGATTACCCAGCATGGATGTTTATTGAAAAGGCCATCTGTGAGTCTTAGACACCTGACCTGACTGTCAGTATGGTCTAACCAACTTTCACTCAAATGTCATAAATGTAAAATGATGTCTGCAGCTCTGTGTCACGGCGAGAGCTTTCCTTAATCATTTATTACAGTGCAAAATAAGCTTCAACTCCCATGAAAACCTGATGTTAGATGTAGCACTTTGACATCAGCTGTGACGAGAGCTACCTGTAGGTCCTGAGATCACATTTAAGGAATGTTGGAGACGTCTTTACTCATCATGTGGTCTGCTCCTGGGCTGAACAAATGTTCTCCATTTGTAAATTCTGGAAGAGCTGATTTCTAATGGTTTTGAAATCATCACTTCAACAATCAAGAGCAAACCAAACTAATGTGTGAGGTTTCAATAAGACAACCTCCTCTAAAGCGCTCTCTTACTGTGGTGCGCCTGTTTGCACCTGATCCTAATTTCAGTAGTCTTAGTTGAACAAAGCGATTCATTCAGTCTCAGAAACCACATAAATGTTTGACAACGAAAGTGTGAGTTGCGATGCGACTTAACGTGATCTTAAATAGTCTCATCAGCACAGAACAAAGAGAGCGAGGTCTCTGTATTGATTGAGGCATTTACTACATCTAGGATTGCTCTTACTTGCTGCATCCTCTCGTTGATGTCTAGACAAGTTATCTGCCCATCTGTCCACAGTTTAACTGTTGTCCTACCCCCCCTTGTCCCCCTCAGCATTATGAGACGCACTCTGCAGATTAGTCTTACGTGGGAAAGTGAACGAATAAAACATAACCAATAAATATTACTGCTTGGATGTCTGTCCAAAGAGGAGTACGTAAAGAAGAAATGAGGAGTGGGTGCAAATAGAAAATGCCGTAAGGTTGCATGTGGACAGCAGGAGTGAAACGTTCATAACAGATTAGGTCTCCTGTTTAATGTGTTTAAATCTGAGGATTTGTAGGCATTTGGGCATTTACTGAAATTACTTTGTGTAGAGGTTAATGAAATCTGTTTCTGATTTAAATTGTTTTATTTATTCCTCCTTTTTTTTACTGGAATTTGTGCTCATTTTTTACTGGGACACAACCGTTTGCAACAATATACCAGTCAGCAACAAGTTTTGGTTGTGAGCAGATGTAAATAAACAATTACTGTCTAGATTTTAGAACAAATACAAATAACATTCGGACGCTGCAGTGGTGGCACAGGTAGTGTTGTGCGGCATTGGGGTTGTGGGTCGAGTCCAGAGGTGTGTGTTTGCGCCCTCCCTCTGTCTGTGTGGGGGTTTTCTGGGTACTCTGGATTCCTCCTGCCTCCTAGAAGTGTGTGTGGGGGGGTTAAGATAAGGATTGACTCACTGACAGTTGTGGTCTTCCATCACCGTGTTCATCAAACCATCTCCAAATCTCATCCTGCACCTGGTTTGGTAAATCAGTGCTTAATGATCAGGTGTGCTGGTGATGGAACTGAACACATCCTGGCTGTCCAGGAAAAATCTGGAACCAACCGTTGTTGTCCAAACTAGCTTATAAGATCTCAAAGAACTAGAGTTTTTACACTAAATACATTTCTTATGGCTGAGAGAAATGCTTTTAAAGAGCAAATGCATTGAAATGAGTTTATGACCAAATAAAAGGGAATCTCAGGAAAAAAGCCTCAAGGTACTATGTTTTACGTCCCAATTATATTAAATTCTATTAATAATGTCACAATTATAATATTATAAATACATATAACCAGAATATTATATCCCATATCACACACTGTTATTTACTGCAAGAGTCACCTTGTGCTGGAAAGGAACCCTCATCTGATTTTCAGTAAACCCGCCTAAATGAAATAATAACTCTCAGCAGTGATGCTGATTCAACCAGAGCTGAGAGTGAGAGTGTGAGGATCTGAATAAACATTGGTCTGGTGAGTGAGGTGGCAAACGTTACGGCAGCATGCAGATTGGTTTTAAAACACAAATCGATATAAAACTCAGTGACGCCCTCTGTTGATGGAACGTCAATATCCAGTGTGTCTGCAGCGGTAACGTGACTTGATGAGCCTCCCTCTGTAGGTGTCCACACTTCTCATAACTACATTTCCAGCTGTCACTAAAACTCGGACAACCCGGTTTGAGTGTTTTTCAGAGCCCAATTCTGGTTTAGATTTAGGTCTGCCACTAACTATTTATCTATTGATTAAACTATTGACTATTTTATTCATTAGTCAGCAAATGTAAATGAGTATTTTCTTCCATCAAAAAATCAATGCATTTAATTTTTTATTCTTCTCCCATTTCATTTTGTTTTGTCAATAATTTGTCAACAATTTGTCAACAATTCTGTTTCTTTCAAAGTCAGACCCTCAGTCTTTTTCCCAAAACTACGTACAGTATTCAGAGCACCTTTATGTTCCTTGCTTATTTCAAGTAATAACACTCTCCATGTTTTGTGTGATTTAGAAACTTTTAGCTAGTAAGTCAGACTCGGCCAGTGCATCTACACTGCTGTCCTGAATGGAGCAGATCATGCATGTAGGAGTTGTGTACTGGTTATAAGGAAAAACCTTTATTTGAAATGTTTTAGAAATAAACAATGCATTTTCGACTGCTCCCTTTAGGGGTCGCCATAGCAGATCATCTGCCTGATCCGCATGATAGTTTTGGCACAAGTTTTACACCGGATGCCCTTCCTGATGCAACCTTCTCCATTTATCCGGGCTTGGGACCAGCACCAGTAGTGCACAAAGTACACCCCTAATGGCTGGTTTACATTTTTAAAAGATGTGTTGATTTATTGACGTCTGTGCATTTTCAGCATCAATATCATCGATTACATTGATGAATTGCAGCAGCCCTAGATAGGTTAAAATGAGTCAAGTCAATGGGGCGAGATACTCAAACCTGAAGCTCACATTACTGTTTCAAAAGATTATTCTTAATCCCTGATCAAATCTGACAGAAATCTGAGCATTTGGCTCAGTAATGCATTAAACGACATGGTTTATCAGCTTGTTCTGGTTATTGTGCTTGTACAGATCTTTGAACCAAGTTGGGATTTCACCAGTAGCACCACAATGTCATGGACCATCCTCTGCTGGTGGCATAACACAAAGCTGATTGGCTCTTTTTGTCTGTAAACAGATGCCATGTTGCATGTAATAAGAACTCCTATTCATATTTCAACTTGCAGCCAGCCTCCTAATTTGTAAAGTCTGGTTAAACTGACTGTAGGAATATCTCAACATGCCCAGAATGACAGTTTTATGTAATATTTTGTTATTTAGCTGGTGTGTAGCTTCATGAGGCACTGCTCTGTCCTATGTTAGGTAAATGTTAACCTGTCTAGTTTTTCAGAGATGGTATCTTGTCTAGCTTTTGAAATCTGCCTGGAGGGATCACTTACATAAAAACATTAAGGTTTATACGTGGGCAGCAACATCACACTATCATGAAGCCTTAAGTTTTTAGATCACAACATCTATAAAATGATGACATCCATTCAACCTCTTTCCAAATTGTTCATTTGGACACCTTCTGTATCTACTTCTTTCTCCCTAACTAAACCCCCACCTCCCTGTGCCTTCTGCTCCAATGCAGTAATCTCTTCTGCCTGGCCCACAGGATCACCCGTGATTATTAAGGCAACAGCACCTGACCTGACATCACCAGGCTGGGTTGGGCACATATGCAGAGGGAGATTTCAGGTTTTCCTTCTAGCTTCAAAAATGGCTTGGTTAAAAATTTCCTACAGAAAGTGTGAATTCCATTTTTTTTAATCAGTACTGACTAGAGTGAAGCAGGAACCCCACTTTTGTAGAGATTGTAATCTACTGTGTTGTGCTCCTTGGAGAGCACTGATATAAAAATGGTTGGGTGGATGTTAGTGGTTGATATTTTCCACTGCGTTGATGTTTCCACACTCAACTATCCAAACATGAGCAGTTCTATGAATACAGACCAAGTCCCCCCTGAGTCCCTCTGCATATTTTGTTAGACCGAATGGCGGGTCATTCTCAGCACAGAAATCTTGGTGGTCAACACAAACTCTTTGTCTCTTACATTACTTCTATAAGGTGGACCAACTTGGTAGGAGTGTCTAATAGAGTGGACAGTGAGTGGACACCGTGTTTAAACACTCCAGCAGCACTGCTGTGTCTGATCCACTCATACCAGCGCAACACATACTAACACAGCAGCATCGTGTCAGTGTCAGTGCAATGCTGAGAATGACCCACCACCCACATAATAGCCGCTCTGATTGGCCATTGAAGATCAGGGTGAAAGGAGGATAACATATAGACCACCTCCATGTCTCTACACTCTACCTGTTGTATCAGCTCCACCATACAGGAGCAGTTTGTAGTATACTCCATCTGATCTCCCTCTCTTCTGTCGTTTAGCCTCGGATTGTACTCTCAGAGACGATGAGAAGAAATCTTCAAGCCAGCCAGACTCGTCCACCTCCGGACACAACACCTACACCATCCCCAGTCCAACAGATGTACAGAACATTAAAGGGAGACCTGGTGAGACCCTCACTTACATCAACATGAGTCTCAATGTGTCCTGTTTTTGGTGAATCTTTAATTAATACATTTTTATCTTGAGTTCTGGAAACTCATTTTCACTCTCTTTTTATGGTTGAATAGAAGAAGCTTCTCCTGAGGGATGAATGAAGTAGTTTAATGCTTACAGTTAAAAGGGATTAAGCTGATGCACTGCAACTTCATTCTGTGCTTGCTTTAGAAGATTTGATTGGATATCTAAAAATATTAGTGATTAACTTGATTTAAGAATCGTATTATACGTTTCATTTCATGGCAGTGACCCAGCAAGCCTTACATAAGAACTAGTTTTAAATAGTTTTAGAAATAGTCTATTTCAAGATGACACAATAACTAATATTATTTTTTACTCATTTTAATGGTTTATGCAACTTGCATTCAGAATGATTTGCTTATATTCAGTGTATTTCACTGTACTGTAGCAAGTTTGATCTCAAGTAACACTATTTCAAGATTTCTGTAAGTAAAGTAAAATGATGGTGGTGGTGTTCAGTGGTTTCCTGTATTTTATTTAACTTTTTTTTAATGTAGGTAATTGAGTTGTGTTTCTATGTTCTACTGAACTCGTTTCTGTATGCATCCACAGAACCACTGGGCTTCAAACTGGATGAGAGGCAGAGACTGGCTCGAGAGAGGAGAGTGGAGAAGGAGAAACAGATCGGTATGAAACAATTCGTTTTAATTGTTATAGTATGTGGATCTCTTCCTAAACTGCGCTGATACTGACCAATAGGCATGAACAGAGAGACCGTCACAATCACTTGGCAGCCCTCTTTACAGCACCACCAGGCAGTTACGTCCAGTCACACGAGACCTGCCTCAAACTGGAGGTCAAATGGCCGCTTCATAAAACAGTGACTTTCAGTGAGTTTGACCAAAGACATTATAAACGATGAGAGTCAGAACCAATCAGAATCCCCATTTCGTAGAGGGGCAGGAAAAATGTGCAAATGATATTAATTCTCAATTAATAAAAATAAGAAATTCATATTTTTGTCAAAGAAAGTGTTCAAAATGTCGTTCTGTCCAATAAAAATTGGTCTGGCCCCCTTTACATTGGACTGAGTGTAATGCGGTCAGGTACCTCAAATGAATCGGACACCCGTGCCATAGTAGGGACCTTGTAAATATTGAAAGCTCTTATGAATGTGTTTGGCTAAGCCACCGTTTATTAAAGTGCCTCCATCACTGGATTGTTACTGATTGTTTATCTCCGTTCATCTCCTGTTCTCCAGTAGTAGAGGTTGTTTATGTGGGAAAAGCAGTGGGATTTAGAACTCTGTGACGTCTCTGGAGTGGTGAAGATTTAAAGCCAGTTAAAGTCGTTAATTAGACTGCAAACACACATCTCTCACTTACTCACACTCTCTCTCTCTCTCTCTGTGCCTGCATGACTAGGTGAATGTAGCAGGTTGCCGTGGTGAGGATCAGTCATTATGTAAACTGTTGGCAGCTGGCACTCGTAGACGGAAGAGGTTTTAGGATTGCATGTGTTTTAGATTTGTTCAGTCATTTGTTGCTTCAACTGGACCGTTCAGTCCTTTTTTGTGTGGGACCACTGAATGAGAGATGATTGGACAGCTCTGCAGCATCAATGGGTTGAATGATATAAATAATTTTTTTTTTATTTTTTTTTACTGCAGTGGTTTCATTTTTTTATGTCATTTTAAACTTATGTTCATGACCAAACTCCTCCTTATGTATTATAGGACGATAACCAATCTTCTAACCCATTATTGTTGTTAAACTTTTATTTTGTAAATGATTATTTTGCACTCAATGCGGACTGGGTGTGCACACGGCCAACACTGTTTGGCAGTGTATGAATATTTGCCACAGACCTGAACAACCTGAGGTGCGTGTGCCACATACACCACTAAATGCCTCCTCGAGCATCTCCTAATCACTCCTTTTCCTGAGGATATGAGGGAGTGTTTACCCACATCTCAATTCACTGAGGCTATTTTTACAGCTCTTTTTACTGGAGGTGAAAGTGTGCTGGATTTTTCCTGACATGCTCCATGACATGACTAAAATCATTGAGAAACTCCAGTAAAAATGACTTTAACCCACCTCCCCATGTTAAACTAATCCTTTACTTTATTCAGATTTCATGCATATAACAGTTTATTTGAACTGAATTTTTTCTAAAATTTGATTTTAAAAAAATTGCACCATAGTGTAATTTTTTGCTTACAGTATCACGATATATTGAACCATATATATCGTTATACATATCGTATCATCAGACTCTTGCCAATGCACAGCCCTAGTAAGCTAGAAAGCCCTAGTATGTTCTTTTGGTGTATTTTTGTATGTAGCTGTGTTTTGTCCCGTAGCTGCACGGGAGGCGCAGTGGCTGGAGCGCGAAGAGCGGGCACGCCAGTTCTATGAGAAGCAACTGGAAGAGCGGAAGAGGCGTCTGGAGGAGCAGAGGCTAAGGGAGGACAGGAGGCGTGCAGCTGTGGAGGAGAAACGACGGCAGAAGCTAGAGGAGGAGAAGGTGCCCTCCACTGAAATCATATAATTGCAATTATACTCATGTTGCTCTCTCTGATCTACACATTCCTCTGTTGTGTTTGTGGAGTTCAACCTGTTCTGCGCTCCATTACACAGGTGTTACACGCCAAACACCCCCAAGCAAACAGCTGTTGGCATTAACATTAGCATTACAGGAATGACCAGTGTTTGCAGAGGAAATGATCATATGTTCAACTCTGTGATTTCTGAGCTGGTTTAGAATTCAAATCTAGTTAGTAATACATGAGGAGTGTGTAGGGTTAGTAAATATTTCCAGAGGAGATCTTCACTGTCATCTAAAAGCTTTTAATGATTTAGTGCTTTCAGCTTTAATATCCATTCTCGCATGTTATGTTATGGTTGGTAGTTTGAATGGTAGCATAACTGTTTGGTTGGTTGGTAGTCTGGGTGCACGTTTGGTTGGTTTTAGTAGTGTTGGGTGCACGTTTGGATGGTTTTAGTAGTGTTGGGTGCACGTTGGGTTGGTTTTAGTAGTGTTGGGTGCACGTTTGGTTGGTTTTAGTAGTTTTGGGTGCACGTTTGGATGGTTTTAGTAGTGTTGGGTGCACGTTGGGTTGGTTTTAGTAGTGTTGGGTGCACGTTGGGTTGGTTTTAGTAATGTTGGGTGCACGTTGGGTTGGTTTTAGTAGTGTTGGGTGCACGTTGGGTTGGTTTTAGTAGTGTTGGGTGCAGCTTTGGTTGGTTTTAGTAGTGTTGGGTGCACGTTTGGTTGGTTGGTTGAATTGTTCGATATCCTAGTTGGTTGGCTGCCTGACACTTTGGTTTGTTTGGTTGGTTGGGTGGTAGCTTGGTTTGTTGGCAGTTTCTGCAGATTTTGGGAACTTGCACAAGCTGTATTCACTTGTAGCATAAGCCTAATCTTATGAGATTGGTATAGAGATTATATTCATTCATCTTTTTTTGTGGGTGCCAGGCTCGTTATGAGGCTGTAATGAAGAGGACTTTGGAGAGAAGTCAGAGAGCCAGACCAAAATCCAACCGCTGGAGCTGGGGAGGAGCTCTCACTACCAGCACCTCGCACAATAGTGGTAAATGTGCGCACACACACACACACTTTGGTTATTACTGGTTATTAAAATACATTTACACATAAACTAATGGACTGAATGCACATCATGAGATTCATGCAGGACAGGCTGGCGTTTGCTGTACTACAGTCTCTTCTAAGAAGTCTTCAGGCTTTCCTTAACTTGTGTACATACCCAACCAAGTTCTATGAAAATCTAAGAAAGGCTGCAAAACCTGGAGTCATATATAATCACAGTTTAGTCCCAGTGTAGTCTGATGTGCTTATGAACATGGTCTTCCTTTATACCCTTAGTCAGATTTCCTATGATGCACGTCCCCGTATTATGTGTGTGTCTGAACTCTGTGCAGGTGTGTGTGTGTGTGTGTGTGTGTCTTTCTCTCTCTGCTCACACACATTTGCTGACTCAGTGCCTGCATTGACCGCCCCCTCCTCCCCCCTTTATACCACCCCCCCAGCTTCTCTCTCTGTTCTATTCCGTTCAGCTGATTTTTAACCATCACTCTCTCGCTGCCCTTTACTCATATAACCTTTCATTACCTCTTTCCTTTCTCCCTTTGCTCCCTCACTCTCGCTACTCTCTCTCTCAGGTTTTGATGACTCTGCTCTCCTCCTGCCGTTGGACCTGGCTGGGCTGGAGCGTTATCATGGTGCTTTTAGCCTGGCGCGTCAGCAGCGCCTGCGCACCCAATGTGAATATGACTCTCAGAGTAGAGCAGCCCTCTAGTCCGCTGACTAGCTTCAGCAGCCCTAGAAAGTAGAACGAGACTGACCCTAGTCCACTAAAAGAGATAGAAACAGATTGTGTTCACTAAGTAGCACATGGCCTTTGAAGCCTTTCAGTAACGGCAATAGGATCCCATTGCTTGGTTAACTTTAGTATTAAGTTTTTCTTTTTTTAATATTTTATATTCAGAGCTTTGGTAAGTGTGCCGTCCTCTAGAGTGGCCTTGTAATGGTATAAGATAGAGTAGTATGCAAAAGTTTGGTTACCCCTGATCATTTCTATTTACTGTGAATATGTGAGAGTAGAGTATAAGCTGATGTTCAAAAGTCATAAAGTTCAAGATGAAATATTGAATAATGTCAGTGTATAGCATAGTTGTAGAGTGGAAAAACAATCTGTGCAAAGAAGACATATGCAACAGATTGCAGCCCTTAACTTTTAGAAGGGTCCACAGTCATCAGAATGAGTGGCGGTGCACTGTTCTACTGTGCAGCGACACCTGCACAAATATAGCCTTCATGAAAAATTCATCAAAAGAAAACAAAATTGTCCTGTGTTCTCACAACAAAATTCAAATCAACAGAAATAGCACAGAAGTTCATAAAAAGGACACCTTTTGAACAATTTAGCATGAGGATAGATAGATAGATCATGCTTTGGGCTTTTGTTGCAGCCAGTGGTCAAAAAGTCCCCAAACAAGAATGCAAAGACTTGGATACGAGTGATTACAAGCAGTGATCCTTGACCAACGAACTCAAATCAGACAGTAAAAATCTAGAGTTTGTCCAGAAGTGCTAACATGCCAGTTAGTCTGTGTTTTATATTTTGGTTTCTGAACCAAAATTTCTCATGTTTGGTACAAAATATCTGAATTTGGATCATGATAATTATACATGGACGGCTCAATCAGTTATGTTTCAATTTGGATGATTTTCAGCCTGAATGTCTCATCAGCAGTCGGCCGATAATGATCGTGGTCAGAGCAAACTGTATGATCCCTATTTTGAGTTTTTGCACCTCTGCACGCAGTAATTCCTCAGTCAACTGCTAGATGGCAATACAAACCTCACTCACAGCTGCAGAATCCAGCAGAGCTCCTAAGGTGACACTGTATAAATAAAAAGCAGTAAGGCCTGGGAATGAGATGGTCATGGTCTTTTAGTTACAAAAACCTAGATAAATTACCTTAGATACCACATGGTGCTTCATGGTTTGACCAGGGAGAGGATGGGGGTGACAACCTGCTGTCTTTTTATTACAAAAAGTTTACAAATAACTGAAAACTAAAGTTACTTTTGACGATAGGGAGGCGGGATCCGCAGACACCACAGGGACAACGCACATCCTGAAAATGGGTGGCAACAGAATGGAACAAGGTCTAATGAAGTTGTTCACACGCCTTACTGGCAACGACTTATTTATGCTGGATGTCCCCTTTGGGGCTCCATAGAAACCCACTGAATGCAGCATTAAAATACGAATGTTGAGTGCTGAATGTGACCAGTCTGGCAGCCGCACCTGCCCGTGTTATATATCAAACTAACATTCCTCATGGAGGAAGCAAAGTAAAGACTTTTAACGCTACAAACTAGACAACCCTGTTGAGAACACATTACTCAGATTAGTACAGTGAGTATCAACAGACACCAGTGATGACACTGTGCTCCACAGTGCAGTTCTGTACAGGAATTCACACAGCAAGTGTTAATATGGCACCCAGGCCTGCTCTTAATCAAAATCAGCAATCACCTGACTGATGAAACGCTCACCCATGTCAAAAATACTGCTGTCCATTTTTAATGATATTGTTTTTCACAACAATTCTGACGATAATCTAAATCTAAGCATCTAAAATGTACATTGTTGTCCAAGATTACTTTAGAGTGGCACATCGAGATTACCAGGTTTGAGCTAGCTTTTCACTTTTCAAACGCAGTTGAAGGTTTTGTGATGAACCGTGCTCAGATTCAGTCGAGATCACATATGTCCAGGTTGTTTATAGATCTGTGTTGCTGACCGCAGTGCATGTATTAACAAGGTGTAGTCACCTTTAGTGGTCACTAGCTGTAGCTGTAGCCCAGTGTCATCATGTTTTCCATTAAACTAAAGGATTAGTTTCGCAAAAAATCTAATTTATTTGAGTGATTACTGACCCCAGATGCAGTCAGTCTGTCGAGGCATGTTTGAATTCTGACATTTTAACAAGCCCTGGTCTTAGACTTTCACAAATCTTTTAAGCCAAAAGTTTAATTTATTTTCTTTAGAGCTCTTTATATATGTTGTGTAAATTAATTTTAAGAACTGTTTACCAAAATGCCATCGACAGGTCTTATTGAAACATTTAAGCTAATAGTGGACCTTCATTACCACTTGTGACGAGTTGAACGACAAGTTCATTTTTGTGTCACTTCAGTGTTTGTTAGCACAATAACCTCTCATTCTGAGCAAACTTCAGACACCAAGCATGTCTTGGCTGATTGCATCTGGAAAAAGAAACAAATCATATTTTTTTGCAGAAATACTCCTCTAATCTCATTGCTACTGCATTCTAACACGCAAATGAATCCAGTGTTCCCTCTCTCTTTTGAGTCCGAGCTCTCTCTGTTCTATGCCGGTCATTCTGTTCACTGCGTCTTTGCAACTTGTCCTGTTTGCGTCTGATGTCATTGTCTGTGTGTGTGTTTGTAGATGTTGACAGAAGGTCAGTCTCCACTATGAATCTGTCCAAACACACAGATCCCGTCATAAACAAACGTTTGTCCTCCTCTTCTGCCACGCTGTTAAACTCACCGGACAGAGGTAATCATGCAGATGCACTCACAAATCACACATCCTACTCTTAGATACCAAAACATGCATCCTGTTGTTATATGTGCAGCTTGTACCTCATGTGGCTTCACCTTTTTTTTGGTGTTCATTTAAAATCTGCTACTTGAATTTCTATACTGTGCGACGTTATCGTGGAGGTTCATGGTGGTAGTTGGTGTATAATCTGTGGTTAACAGGTGTGTGATTCTTGTGTGTTGTGCTGTTGATCTAAGCCTTACAGAAGCGGACGTCCTTCTCCTCCTCATGCTTAGTCAATAGAGTTCAGTCTAAAGCTCGAGGTTCCAGAGAGAAGATGCAGGCGGACAAGCCCACAGGTGGATCTTGGGTTGAACCCAGGAGTTCATTTTTCTCTCTTCTTTGACAGGAAACGCACATTCCCTGCATTCACACAGAGCCGTTTGAAGTGCAGTGCTGAAAATTAGTAATCAGACGTTGATTGAAGACAATTTAAGTGCAATTAAATTGTCATTTATTTAATCAATACATTTTTCAAATACATATAGTCATGTGAAAAAGTTAGGACACTCCATGAAAACCTTTTGTGTTTAACATATTTAAGCATCTGGACATTTGATCTCCATTTGAAAAACATCTACAGTTTATTCTAATATTACACTTTTTAAATAGTAATATATACAAAGAACTTGTTCTCTCCTCCGTCTCTCATTATTGTGCAAACTAAGATCAAATGTCTATATGTTTAAATATATTCAACATTTTTCAACATGCATCAAAATTAACAAGACTACTTCTCAGCACGGCAGCTCAGAGCGTTTGCCTTGACGTCTTCCCCCTTTTCCCTGCCAACCTATATTTGAATATTAAAGGGCCGACATCATGCAAAATGAACTGCTTATCGGCCTGTAAGTAATGATGTAAGTAATTTGTCGTTTTCAGGTGAATAAAGGTACACAAAACTCTCAATACCTCCAGCAAAACCGATACAGGGAGTAGAAAAAACACTGCATATCACCTTGATAACAGTGGCAATATATCACAATATGTTGAATCAATGCACATCAGACTCGCAGTCCCGAATTGGACGCTAACCTGCAAAAATCTGCCCCATTTTGAATTGTTTCTGCGGTAAGCCTAGGTAAGCCGGGTCATGGAGGGCCAGATTCCCGCACTGTGTTGTTTTCCCTGCTCGAGCACACCTGATTCAACTCCCTGTTAATTGCCAGGTTTGGCAGGTTTGGTAGAGCAAGTCTAATCTAAAAAAAAACTGTGCAGTAATCCTGCATTTAAGGCCTGGGATTGTCTACCTGTCATTTGTTATATTCCTGTTTTGCCTGCAGTTCTGCCCATTCATATGGAAGTTATATGAACGGAGAACAGTGCACCACAACCAATCAGACATTATAAAAAAATTAGGCTTGACTGGGTTTTTAAAATTCTTGCTAATTTAATAATTTAATTCTAAAGGATGAAGAGAAGTTGGAAAGTGGTTGTGAAAGTTTAATCAGGGCTTCTTTGCAACAAAAATACCAAAGAAATATGAAAAGAACCTACAGAAAATGGGGCCCTTTAGTATTTAATATTATTATTCATAAAATGACAAAAATGACCCCTCTTCCCTGGTCCGGGTGGTGTTGTGTTGAATGTGTGGAGAATATTACAGTGGGGTAACATATGCATGTGTTCACAGATGGGGTGGATGGTACACTGGTCCTAAGTGTTTTCCTCAAACTCTCGAATCCAGCTTTTGTCCATGCTAGCTTTGGCTGAAGGACACGCTGTCACACTGCTGTCCACTTATTTGACAGTCTTTACTGTGCTTCTTTTAATAGCATGATGCAAAATTTGTATACAGCAGTGCTTGTGTTCCTGGCCCATGCTGAGGGCAGCGGACTGGTTTAACTTTTGTCTTGCGCATGTATGTGATGGCGTCACTGAGTGGCATGTTTAGTTTCCTTTGGTTCCTGATGCTTGGGCTGTTCTCACTATTCCTAAATGTCTGCCAGATGTTCAGTCTAACATCTGGATGAATGTTTGTGTTTCAGGTATGCGTCGGATGCCTCTAACCCCATGGGAGAATACTGTAGTCAGCCGCTTACAGGCACCAACTCACTCCTACCTGGCCAGAAGCCGTAGTGCGATGTCGCTGTCCGGAGATGCAGGTACCGATTGCTCTGAGTCGGCTGTACTGAGGTGAATAGAGTCACATGAGGCCGAAGTGCTCTCCACTCGGATCAGTGAAAATCTCTCTATTTATTACTTCCTATCCTAATATCACCAGATTAGATTGAGATTAATGATGCAGCCTGACTACAGAATATTCATTATTCATTCAAAGGTCACCCCTTCATCTACCCTAGAGGGAGTTCATACAGTACATGGAGGAGATATTGTAGTACAGTGAGAATTGGTGTAGTACAGATGCAATAGCTAGTATGAAAAGAATTTGTGCGCAGAAGGAATACATAGTGCACAGAGAATTGGTGTAGTATGGAGAGAATAAGTGTACTACAGTGGAAAAACGGGTGAAATTACATACATTACTGAGGGACTACATTGTACTACAGGGAGATATTGTTGTATTTGGTGAGAGAGGGGTGGATATTGTAGAATAGAGCTCTGCTTGGCTGGATTACTCCCCTGCTTTCTAAACACAACTGCTCTTTCAGGGGTTCTCTCTGCCCTGCAGTGTTACCACGGTTACAGCCGTGCCCAGTTACCGTTGGCTTGGTTTTACGTGTGTGTGTGTGTGTGTGTGTGTGTGTGTGTGTGTGTGTGTGTGTGTGTGTGTGTGTGTGTGTGTGTGTGTGTGTGTACACTCTTCTGTACAAAGACCGTCTTTGCTGCATGTGTGAGTAATCATTGTGCTACTTAAATCTATTGCTGTCACAGGGGCTTGTCTGTGTGTTGGGGGTGTGTGAGACTATTCATAACACTTTCACAGTGTGTTTTTGTTTACCTGGGTGTTCTGTCACTGATTCTAGTTCATGACAAAATGGGCTTAAAAACTGCTGACCATGCATAATTCAGTCGCCACTGGCTAACGGAGCTGCTGTCGAAACTGGTATTGCAATAGTGGCTTTTGAATTGCTTACATACTGATTTAAGTCTGAAATTTCTGAGGGTGTTTTGATGGTTTAAGGGATTCGGGTGTTAGAATAAATGTTCATTACTTTGATCCTAATACTGCATTGCAGTCACAGTAGTGTGTAGCAGCATAATTGCCGTAGTACTGAGGGACTATCTTGTCCATATGTTGCTGCTCTATTAATTTTAGGCTGTTGATTGGCCACACCCACATAACTTTTGGTCACACCCATTCTTGTGAATGTCATTATGGCAGTCTGTGTAATACTGACACCTCTCCTCAGAGATAATTGCTGCTGCATGCCTTTGTAGTGCTTTGTAGATGCTAACGCACACTTTCTCTTTCTTTTCCTCCCTCTCTTTTTCATAACACTCCTCATTTTCCTCTATTTCATATCACACCTTTCTCTTCTCCTTTTTTTTTTAATTATTACACTCAATTTTCTTATCCATCCCTCCCTTTCTCCTCATCACTCCCACCTCCATTCCTCCCTGTTTATTAAATGCATTATCTGCCCACATGGCCTGGTTGGCTACTTAATCTTTTACCCTGGTTCAGTGACCCCCGTTTGTCCTCGCTCAGCTTCCTGTCACCCAATGAGCTCGCTGTCCTTCAAGTCCCTGCAGTCACGCAGTGCCGAGCGGCCAATCAGGGCAGGCCTCAGCCTCGAACGACCTATCAGAGCTGGATTTGTTGGCTCGGAAACCATGCCCCGCAGAAAGACAACGCACAATTTTCCGGTATGTATCTACACTCTGATTGCTATTATACATGTAATAGCTCTGTGTGTGATGTCACAACCATATAGACATTCATATGCTCGCTGTCTGTCTTAAATGTATAGTAACATTAACAGTTCAGACTGGATTTCTCAAAACTTTTGCAACCAGGATGATTCTTGAATGATCGCGCAAGTATTGTATTGAACACTCTGTACCAGTTAAGAGGAACAGGACCCTGTTTAGTTTAAATGGCCCATGTTGTAGAAAAACCTCACGTTTGTACATAATAATTTAAAATATTGAAGCTGCACTTAGTCATTTTTTTTATTAAGGAAAATAATCCAATATTACACAGAAGAGTCGCAAAACTATCTGATCCGATCTAGAGTGACCCCCTCCTTACTCACCAATAAGTGCAATTAAGTTTTTCTGGTAACTGGTAAGGAGTCCTGCACATCAGCACATCAACATTTCTATAATTTTCCAAAATTCCAAACTTAATACTTCTTAAACATTCTTTGGTAGAACAACTTGTGTGCTTTGGGTCATTGTCTTGATACATGACCAACATCCTCTGGACGATGTCCTGACGTTTTCCTTTAGAACTTATTCAATGCTCAGTCAATAATGACAAGCCGCTCTGGCACAGATGCAGCAAAACTGGTCCAATCCAGTGGCTCACTGGCTCACCAGTATCAGCATTAGTTTTTGCAGTATTTTTTTGTTGTACTGTGCTTTTGTGTGGTCAGGTGGATCGGAAGGATAAGGACTATGTGAGAAAATCCTGGAGTAATCTGTCCTACCCCATTCCAACACTAACTCCAGCATTCACTAAAAGAGCGCCCTCACCTGGCAGCCAGCGTGGCAGAACCAGCCAGCCTTTGTCTGTCAGGTACACAAATACAGACACATTCATACATACACACACGTACACTACCAGTTAAAAGTTATGCAATGGGATTTGCCAGTGGTGAACCTGTGTCATCTGGAGATCTCCCTCCTGGGACGGGGTCCAAGAGAGCATAACTGACCTTGCTCTGTATAAGTGGATAATAAGGTTCCCTCCCCTCACTGACCTTTGACAGGCAGTGTACATACAATAATATACTGGCATTTAACAATATTTAATATCTTGCCTGTATATTAAAGGTAGGTTAAGATGTTTGTTAAGAGGTTAAGATTGTCTACTTTTGCATAATTCATTATATAATTTTCTTTTGTTGTGTTTCAGGACTCCCACTAAACCACCTCAGAAGACTCCCATCTCCAAAAAGTCCCGGTCTCCGCCTCCACCAGCCTCCCTTCCTCTGTCTCCTAGCAACCCCTCCCTGTCAGCCGGCAACCTGCGGCCATACAGGGTGCCCTCTGAGAGCCCCAGAGTGACCTCAGAGGGCGAGAAGGTCAGGAAGGAGGACGAGGGGGTTAAAACCGAGGTGGAGGGTGTCAAGAAGGAAGCAGTGGAGGCAGAAGGACAAGAGGAAGCGAAGGAGTCAAGAACAAGCCCTGCCAAGGGTACAGCAGAGTCTGCTGCACCTAAAACAGAGCCTTCTAGTGGTTAGAGAAACCTGTTGCTGTTATATTCTCACACACACACACACACACACACACACACACACACACACACACACACATTAGGGCTGCATGATGCTCATTTCGTTATTCCCATTCTGAAATCCCTGTCATTTGTCCAACTCCCTCACCTCTCTTTGTGTCTCTGTAGAGAGTGGGGTTAGTCCTCCAGCTGTCAGAACCTCTGCAGGCACTACCGACCCAGAAGAGGCCTCTCGAATTCTGGCTGAGAAACGGCGGCAGGCCAGAGAGCAGAGGGAGAGGGAGGAGGAGGAGAAGAGACAGCAGGAGGAGGCTGAAAGGTGTGTGCATTTAAGGATATGGGGGTCCTTTCTTCCACTAGTTTTTGCCTTAATTAAGCCCTTTCCAGTTCCCAAACATAAACATACCCTAGAAGCATTGCACATTATACAGCGAGGATAGGAGCAAAATACCAATTCTTACATAGTGTTCCTATAAAATGTCTAATCTGATCACTAAACTGATCACAGTTCAGGAAGTGGTCCGTGATTCATTTTAGCCACATAATATAGCAGTGTTGACGTATCTTTCTCTCTGTGACCTACTCAGCAACCAAAACGTTTCCTCATGCTATACAAAAGTCTTTCCTCATCAGCATGGACTCCCCAATCTTTTGCCTTCACCCAAGTTTAAACAAATGCACAAAGGCAACAACTCTTCTTAGCACAGGAAGAGGCAGAACAAACACCTGGTTTCTTTTTAACGAGGGAATTTGCATATTCCATCCAGCCTGGTCCCGTTTTGATTAAGTTCTCTTACTCCAGTGGGCGAAATCTGTTCCACTGTCATAGATGTGGAAGATCGCTGATTTTATGGCACAGCTTGGAGCTGATTTAAACTTCAGTTCAGTCACAGAGCTTTTCACAACGGGTGTTGCACAAAGCAGATTTGCACAAATCCAGGTTCGAGCCACTGGCAAAAAAAACTCCCTCAAGGTAAAGGAACTTTGAGGAACCAAGGCTCAAAGAGGATCCATCCTGGTAGACATCAGATAGCAAGAAACACAAGAAAGCTAGTTTATATATGAGATGGATCTAAAGCAACACAAAGCAAGATAATGGTGAACTGTGAGTAGTTGAAGAGGCAGTCATGGGTCATGTAGTGAGAATGAGGATAGGAGAAATTGTGGGACACATGCTGCTCCAGGTTATACTCCATATTCCAGTGTGTTCCTTTCCTTTCCTACCTTAAAAGCAGTAGATCAGTTGTGAAGGTTTGCTCAGGAGCATGTATTGTATATACATTTATATGTAGACGCCACAAAGAGGAGATGGCTCGTAGGAAAGCAGAGGAGAGGGCGAGAAGAGAGGAGGAAGCTCAGCGTCTGGCTGAGGAGAAGAAACAGAAGGAGGAAGAGGAGAGGCGCCTAGCAGAGGAGAGACTGCAAAGAGAGAGGGAAGAGGCAGAGCGCCTGCAGAAACAGGTCAGACATCACACAGTGTTCACAGAACAAAGTGACAAAAGTACTCAACGTTTTCTGGATTACATCTCTACAGTTGCACTGGTCATGTTTTTTGATCGTTGTGATTGTGTGGTTACAGAAGGAGGAAGACGAGGCCCGTCAGCGTGAAGAGGCTGAGCGTTTACGTCAGGAGAGAGAGAAGCACTTCCAGAAAGAGGAGGCCGAGAGACTAGAAAGGAAGAAGGTACAGTGTTTGTTTGTGTTTTTTTAGAGATGTAGGAGTTGTGCTGGTGCTCACTGCTGGGTTTAACTTCTCTACCCTCTTCACAGCGCCTTGAAGAGATCATGAAACGCACACGCCGATCTGATCAGGTACTGTTTAAAAATAAAAAACACTGTATTTAAATGCTTTTTTAATACTAGTGAAGGTAAAAAAGTGAGAATACCTTCCTAACCTTTTCTCATTTTTATGTGAAAATTGTGCCGTTGGAAAAATATCGTGCTTTGTTTGATTTGTTACCGATTAACCAAATCACAACTAATGTAACATATTTAGATTTTTGTGTGGTTATTTTGCTTATAAGTCACATTAGCCGAACAGGTCCAAGCAACTCAATGGAAAATGATACATTTATAAAAGTAATTAAACTACTGTGTAAATCTGATCATTTTCTTGAACCATCACTTTTTAAAGCACTTCAATTTCTTACCCTGATGCTTCATTTACTGTTGAATCCTTTTTCTTCTCCGTAAAGAAAAGCACAGCTCAGAGGAATGGAGACATGAGCCAGCAGCGTGGTCAGGATTCAGGTGAGTTTATTTTGCATGTTATTCAAATTATTCTATAGTCTATAAATCTGTCACATCGTAACCACCAGTCTACCACACTGAGCTTACACTATATGTACAAAAGTATCGGGACACCTGCTCATTCATTTTGATGGAGCCTCTGCTATCCAGGGAAGACTTTCTGCTAGATTCTAAAGCATTGCTGTGAGGAATTTGTTTGCAGTTGCAAAAGAATTAGTAAGGTCAGGGTGTTGGATGATGATCACCCCACCTCATTCTCAGATCAAAAGAACTGGATGGAGCGCCATCGTTAATACTGGTGGGCTTCATACCCCTTTAACTCATGCCTGGCATTATGCATGGTGGCAGTGGTTTCATGTTTATCTGCTCCAGAGAGTCTCTATAGGTACCATTCAGACTGTGTGTGCATTTGCACAACTGTGTCAGCAGTGGGACCAACTTAACGTAGCTGAATGGTAGCTTTATGGTGTGTTCTGAATGCTCTGAACTGCTCACTCCAGGCCACATTCTTTTGGAGTGTAACGGGCTTAGTGGAAGTGACCTGTTGACATTAAGTATCTGCTTAATCCGGTTTTGGGTTGACTCCAGGTGCAGTCATATGACAAGCTAGAATGACACTCCTAGTTGGAATGTTTCCATATTTCACCATCTGATGAAACCCGGAGGGATTCAGTGTTGTGTTCTAGATCAGAAGAATGCTGTCAATTTCAGGATTTCCTCAGAGTAGTGGTTAGAACTTCACCCTTTACTGATCTTCCACTCTCTCCCAAATTCAGCTCCAGGTAGTCCCTCGATCAGCATTTCTTCCCCACTTTCTCCCGAGGTCTCTCAGCACAGGAATGGCCACACCAACCCTACCCTCAGCTCTCACACACTGCCCCCTACAGGACACAGGTGATTACTACTTGCAGTGATGACTAGATCTTATCGTGGAGTAGCGAGTATCTATCATCGTGAGACAGGGGTTTCAGTTCCATCAGCCCTTAGTAATAATCCACCCCATGATTTGTTCCAGCTCTGCCCAGGCAGATGGAACAAAATCCTGGGGTTGATTATGACTTGCTGGACCTGAAACCCCCATCTCTGTGAACAGCTGAAGAGAAACTGATTTTGAGGAACAGCATGAAGAAACAACACTGCTTTAAATTTTTGGACTATTTTAAATTCATGTTATAAATTTAGGGTTTCGTTGGGCTGTTTAATGTACATTCAGGATCAGTTAGAACTCAGTAGCCATAATGCATAACACATTTCTGCTCCTTTGTGAAAGACCTGTTTTATTACCATTTTTAGTCATTTAGCCCCAGTCACCCCCATTCAATCTGAACTCGCTCAATACGGACAGCCCTCCCAGTGAGCAAAATATCTTTGGACTTACAAAATAGTCTGTCATGGCATAATATGAACTGAATATATTATGAAATATGAAAAATGAAAAAGTAAAACCTATAAATAATGTCATCAGACATTAAAAATCTGTTTTGACTAGTCAATTGGTGACACAGTAAAAAGGTCAATGGACATTCACAATATGTTTTAAACAAGTCAGTTTGTTGGTGTATTATTTATAAGGTCACTGAGTGTTCATAATACATTTTAAATAGGTCAGTTCATTTTGTCTTTTTTATAATGTCAATGCACATTTAGAATAGAGCACAGGTCATAATGCTCGCACCATCCAGCTGTATATCCGTTAAATGTAGAAAACACTATATACAGTATGTTTCTAGAAAACAGCGTGAAAGAATAAAAAGTGTCTTAATTTTGAGGCTTCATTAACTCGATTAACTCGCCATAATGCTATTTCTCTTCCCTCAAGTTCTTTTTTTCTGCCCTAAACTTGTTTAATGTTTAAAAAGTGCAAATAACATTTTCAGTGGCTTTTATTGAATTCTTAGACCTAGTTTCTGGATTCCTGCTTTTCTTGCAGATGCACACCTGATTCTGTTCACTTGTTAATTACAAGCTTTTTATAAGTGTGTTAAAAGCAGGTCAGTCACCTAAATGTGCTGGACTCTGGCCCTTGGTTCCCCAACCAAGTCTAGAATAATTCATTAATGAAATATTTTTATGCACAGAGTGAGTGGGCGTGTTGCATTTGCATGAATTTGCTCATACTACCAGTGTGTGTTCAGTATCCAATACTGGGACCGTACAGTTTACACCAGCAGGAAGGGAATCAGGTTTTCTGGATGCACAGGTTCTGGATTATGTCTCCATACATAAGTGTGAGGAATGGTAACATTACCTTTCATCTCTGAGCTGCCCTTTTCAGTACAGAAGATGATGCTATACATGTGATCTTGGCTCCAGTCTTGTGTGCTTTGAGTGAAACATAATTCTGTTTGGAAACAAGAAAGGAATACTTCCTGCATTGTTTCCAAATGGAGAGCAACGTCAGTTCAGGGTTTCCTTTTCTCTGTTTCAGTGTGAGACCTGAAGCCCAGTATAGAGAAAATGGCGTCATCATGGAGGCACAGGAGTTTGAAGAAGTGATCAACGTACCCATGGTGACCAAGCTGTCCCGTCAAGAGGGAGATGGAGAGGAAGACAGTGATGGGAGGAAGGTTCCACTGCTGGCCTTCAGGGAGAATGGCAGCAGTCATAACCTGACCGCCCTTGATGACAGCCAGGCTCAGCACCAAGCAGGTGAGTGTATGCAGTGTTACAGCTGCATTTGTTACCTTTGCATAAGAACATACTCTGAATGTGTTATATTAATGAATTCTTAGTCACAAATCATATTCATATCATGAATTTAATGACTTTTTTAAATGTTGGTTGCAAATTAGCAAAGGAGATTGAGGAGCCAAAAATAAGGACAGTGAAAGAAAATAGTGTTAAAAAAATTACTCCATATTTATTAGAGGAACTCATGAAAAAGAAGTATTGGATGTCGTATTAAGTCCACTGACTGGACTGATATTCATGTCACTGGTAAAAAAAAATATTATGGAATGCATACTGAATCAATTTACACATACTTTAAACCTGTTCTTTAACATATTTTCTTGAAAACAACTAAAGTTATTCTTATATTTAAAAACGGAGACGAACATCAGTTCTCCAATTATAGACATTTTCCTTTGTCTCCCCAAGTCTCAAAGCAACCTAGAATTTAATGTAAATTAGAGTAAATACAGGACATGTCTATTCATTACAATTTCTATATGGTGTACAGAGCAGCTACTGTGTTTAAACAATGGCAAAAACAAAAATGCAGATGCATGGTATTCATTGGTCAGCAACAAAATTATTTGTAAATCTATCAAACCCACTCCCTTACTACTGATTGTACTGATTCCTGGAAGTCTCTGCTCTTTCCTTGCAGGTGATGTCTGAAGAACTCTGAGAGAGCATGATGGCAAAGTAGAACTTCCAATGTTGGAAACTTGCTTTCCTTTTTTCCTATTAAGTTTCCTTCCATTGGCACTCAGGAGAAGATGCTCAGCTGAGGAGAAGACGACTACAAACCACTCTGCTTCCCTTCTCACAGTCTGGACATCTGTCCTAAAGATCACTCTTGTGCTTCCTGCATTCCGGCTTCTGCCTTGACCTTCTTCCAGACTGAAGTGGTGACGTTCCAGGAACCACAAGAGCAGTAGTGGCTCAAATCATTTATCTACTGTTATATTGTGGGGGGAGATGATGTTGGGGCAGGTGTATGTAAAACCTGCAGATTTAAATCAGCTGTAAAGTCTGATCTGATACTTGAAGATTTTTTTTTCGTTGTTATTGTTGCTGTCGAGGTAGCCTTCGGTAAAGTGCTAACCATAGTGACTCTGTCGGATGGTGAACGACCTTCGTAGGACCTTTTTAGGTGAATCTAATGCAATACGGACTTGTTTTGCTCGGAATAAGCCAGGAACGGTGTAACATGCTGATCTCACTGCTTAGTTGTGTAATTGCTTAGGAAAGTAAAAAAAATAATAATGACGAGAGTATTTTCTTTCCTCTCGTTTGTGAAGCTTTAAATACCGTCGCCTCTTCTTGCCAGCATTCCTCTGATTTGAAAGAGCCTTCAATGACCTGACTGGTGGCTTGAGAATCCAAAGACCCTGAACTTCCACCCACCAAATGCTGTCTAGAAGTGCAGCATTTGGTCTCTTATTGGATGTTTGGTTGCAGATGTACGGAGCAAAAAGTCATTTCAGAGACAAATAAACATATGTTTTGTTCAAAATCTAAGGTAGAATCAGTTAAAGTGGAATGCTGCTACTCATAACTTTCCTTTGCCTTATCAGATTATGAGGGGTGGGTCTGAGGTGGGTCAGTGGTTTATCCCTCTATTAGTGGGTCGATCATTTGATTTAAGGGCTGATTAACCCCATAGTGTCGCATTCATTTACACTCTTAAAAAGGTGAGTCAGATGTTTCTTTGAGCGATGCCATAGAGCAGTGGTTCTCACTCCTGCTTGTGTTGTACCACTGCCCTGCTTGCTTTCGAGTTCCCACTAATCTAGCACACCTGATCCAACTAACGAACTAACAGAGGAGCTGGAGATGAACTGGGTGAATTCTTAAACAAGCAGGGTGGTGGAAATCCAGGACCAGGATTGAGAACCCCTGCCATAGTGGAACCACTTTCACTTCCGCAACAAAACGTGTTTGGTTCTTCTATGGCATTGTTCCCCCTCCGAAACACCTTTATATAGAACAGTGTACTACAGCCAGCTCAGATCTTCCCATTGATTCATCTCAAATTGCTCAATAAGGCCCATGCATCCCAGCACTGTGGCAATGTACCTCTATGAAAAGGTGAGGAGGGTCACCATCCTGCAGACAATGTTAATATAACAGGGTAAAAAAACTGTATATTTTGCTGAATGGGTGTACACAGAGAGAACACTGTAAATCTCTATATACACATATATATATAAATCTAAAATGTGTAATAAAAGATGTCTTAAATATATCTTATATATAAGAAATGCGCAGATGCGTTTTATTGAAGTTGTATATTTTATTAAAACTGACGGCGGGCTTTGAAAACTAAAGCTACACAGCAGCACACCGACTTCGATCATGATTAGCGTGTTGTTGAAACTAAGCTGGGCTCATATACAGCGTCTCTTGGTTCTCCTTTTATTCAGCCTTCTTTTCATCTCTTCCTCATTACAGACACGCAGAACCATCAACACTCACGTTCTCTCCCCAAGCAGTCAGATCTGTATAGCATGTATAAATATAAAAAGCAATAAAATTTTGTTTGGAAAACACCATGTGTTTTCGTTGTTTTTGTTTTAAAAAGAAATCAGAGAGGTTTTCAGGTGACAGGATATCATTGAGTCCATGTTGGCGTACCCAGAGCCTAGTCTAGGGGTCAGCAACTTGCACACCATTCAACAAAAGAGACGGTGAGCTTTCTAGTTATGGATAAAGTCCTTCCCTTCAACAAAATGAGGCGATCAGTTTGGTGCTTATGGATAAAGTCATTGTCTTACAGGTTATGGCTCAACGTGGAGATCTGTGCAGCACAGTTTCCAGAACTTGAAGAAAAAGTTCTGTCTAGTGTTTCTAGAGACTCACTGTTGATGTATTTATTTATAACATAATATTTAACATAATATTTGCTCTACAGGATTAAAATCTCCATTTTACTTCATTTATTTGTAATAAATTGGAACGTTAATTGTAGGCAGGGCGGTGGAAATCCAGGACCAGGATTGAGAACCTCTGCCATAGAGGAACCACTTTCACTTCCATAAGACAAATGGTTCTTCTATGGCATTGGGTTCCCCTCCGAAACACCTTTATATAGAACAGTGTACTACAGCCAGCTCAGATCTTCCCATTGATTCATCTCAAATTGAGTATCAAACAGTTACATAAAATAAATTCTCTCTCTCTCTCTCTCCTCTCTCTCTCTCTCTCCTCTCTCCTCTCTCTCTCACACACCTAAGAAGGAGAATAAAATCATTTTGGGGGAAAAAGTCCTGATTAATGTTGCCGTAATTCTTGCATGAAAGGGTTAAAACATTGTTTATCTCAAGATCCTTAGTAAGTTTTTTTCTTATGTAAGCTTCTATGCGTCTACTCACCAACAACCATTATGACATAATATACCTTTTCTTTTTCGAGAAGTTTCAAGAACATTTAAATCACCAAACGTACCCATGTGTTAAACTAGGACTAGGACACACAAAGACTCTTTTCCAGAGGGAGATCTTCCTTGCTTTGTATTTTCTGAAGTCTTCAGAGATCCTGTTATTACTGCAGTCAAGTCACAAAATGAGGTTTTTTGGGGGGTTTTTAACAGTCCTGGAAGAACAGGAGCTCTAGACTGTGTCTTCTTTCTGGAAAATCCTCAAAGATAATTCTTCCTATGAGGTTGAGACCTCTGAGTATCAGAGAAACAAACTGCACGTTTCATTTTCATGAGTATGTGTTTAAACACTTAAATTATGAGCTACAGTGATTATGAAGGCTTTACATTTATCTTGGATCCTGGAGGTCCCTGCCACTGGGTTTATGTACCAAATCAAAAACAACATTCGGTTTCACACAACCATTTCCCAACTTTTTCCAGCTTCTTGGGTTGGAAAATTAAACGGAGAGAGGATAGAATTAAACAGGCCTTTTTTTTTTTTGTTACTGTGCTGGAATATGACTGATATACGACTCCTATTTGCAGTTATCTTCTCTGGTTTGATCATGTCCTCTGGACATATGTTAATAATTAGACTTTTTAATGAGTGTATTGTTTTTAGTTATTGATATTTTTTCAATATGAGGGTGACATTAATATCTATATCTCCTGACACATATATACAGCTCTGTGGTCCACTTGTGGAGTTCACATTAACACTTTATAAATCATCCACACAGACAGCATTATTGACATTGGACTGATCCAAGAATTCTGCACATGAACTGATTTTAACGATGTTTTGCACTCATTTTCATAGTTTTCCTCATACACTATATTGTTGCTGTCATGTTAAAACCTAACATGTAGCAAAGCTTGAGAATGTGAGTGTTGTTTACTGCTTGAACAGAAATCATAAAGTCAGAGGAAAAGTGGACAACAATGGACAGTTCCTAAAGCAATCTCAAGCACCTTCTGTAATGCTTGTCTGACAGGACCGGTGCTATTGTATATTATGACAAGGGACACGTAACCATGTATTAGAGAAGGAATGATGGATGTAACTATTTGTCTTTCTCTGTCCAGGGAGTTTATGAAGATGTTTTTATGAACTAGTAATATCATTTGTTTGTTGGGGACTTTTATGCCCAATTGAAGTCATTTGTAATTCAATTCAATAATGTGTAATATCATCACATAACCTCAGGATTCAGCAATATTAGAATCAATGAAAAACATATTTATTTTGTGTGTGTGTGTGTGTGTGTGTGTGTGTGTGTGTGTGTGTGTGTGTGTGTGTCTCTGTGGATGGATTTGAACGGCTAGAATTGCAGAAGTCAGGTTGTTGTGTGTAGGTGAAGTGTGTTCTCCTCTAACTGAAAACTGAATTACACTTTCTACTAGTAAAATGATCTAGATTCAAATCATTAACTTGAGTTTTTAGCTATAAAATCTAATCATAGATAATCGTAGACAATTATATCCCATGTAAGTCATTGGTAACATGCATCAGTTGTCCGACTTTAACATGGAGGCTGATTTCTGCCACTTGAAGAAAGAAAAGTCATACAATAAATCATAATAGGCAGAGTCATAGTAATAAAAAATGAAGTCAAAATGATGAGACATTAAGTCATAATTGTGATACTGTCATCATGGGATATTGTCATACTCGAGATATGATAATAATGAAATACTAATTCAGTATAAATAGGTAGTAAGTCAAAATTGTGAGAATTATTAAAAGACAGAATAAAATGCAATCTCATAACTAGGAGGATTGAAACTCTGTGTTTAAGATCAGGTTTAAGTTCAGGTTTAAGATCAGGTTTAAGCTCTGTGTTTACTCTGGGGTTTAAACACGGACTCTCTGCTGTTGCTATGAGAGATGCAGGCTGCGGCTTGCTGCACTCTGATTGGCCGACACGCTGCGCGGTCCCAGCCAATCCGCTTGAGGTCCGCTGAACGGCCGTTAGACCGTTACCCAGCGGTCTCGCGGCGGATTATGTAATCCGGGTCTTTTCGGTGGCCTGTGCAGCAGGATGGCGTAGAGAGACAAGATGGAGACAGGCGGAGGAGTGGAGCTCGGCCGGAGCGGGGGAGGACGGGAGTGAGGGCGGCGGGACGGTGGGTCGCTTTGTCTTCCGTCCTTCATTCGTGTCTTTAACAGCCAACGGCTCTCCTAACGCCCACGGCTCTCCTTACGGCTGTGGCTCTGTAACGGCCGCGAGACTCTAATGGCTGTGGGGCTCACACGGCTGAGGATCTCCTAACGGCTGTGGGCCTCTTAACGGCCGCGGCTCTCATAACGGCTGTGGGTCTCCTTACGGCTGAGGATCTCCTAACGGCTGTGGGCCTCTTAACGGCTGTGGGTCTCTAACGTCCGCGAGTCTCTAACGGCTGTCGGGCTCAAACGGCTGCGGCTCTCATAATGGTTGTGAGTCTCAAACGGCTGCGGGTCCCCTAACGGCTGCGGGTCCCCTAACGGTTGTGGGTCCCCTAACGGTTGTGGGTCCCCTAACGGCTGTGGGTCCCCTAACGGTTGTGGGTCCCCTAACGGCTGTGGGTCCCCTAACGGTTGTGGGTCTCCTAACGGCCACGAGTCTCTAACGGTTGAGGATCTCCTAACGGCTGTGGGTCTCTTTAACAGCCGTGGGTGTCCGAACGGATGTGGGTCTCTAACGGCTGTGGGTGTCCTAACGGCTGTGGTCCTCTAATGGTTGTGGGTCTCCTAATGGCTGTGGGTCTCTATCTTCTGTGGGTGACCCTAATGGCTGTGGGTCTCTATCAGCTGTGGGTCTCCTAAAGGCTGCGGGTCTCCTAACAGCTGCAGGTCTCGTAAAGGCTGCGGGTCTCCTAACAGCTGCAGGTCTCGTAAAGGCTGCGGGTCTCCAAAAGGCTGCGGGTCTCCTAACAGCTGAAGGGCTCCTAAAGGCTGCGGGTCTCCTAACGGCTGCAGGTCTCCTAAAGGCTGCGGGTCTCCTAACGGCTGCAGGTCTCTTAAAGGCTGCGGGTCTCCAAAAGGCTGCGGGTCTCCTAACAGCTGAAGGGCTCCTAACAGCTGCAGGTCTCCTAAAGGCTGCGGGTCTCCTAACGGCTGCAGGTCTCTTAAAGGCTGTGGGTCTCCTAAAGGCTGCGGGTCTCCTAACAGCTGCAGGTCTCCTAACGGCTGCAGGTCTCCTAAAGGCTGCGGGTCTCCTAACGGCTGCAGGTCTCCTAACGGCTGTGGGTTTCCGAATGGCTGTGGGCCAGGACTGTTAATATCCTTATTCTAGCTGCTCAGCAGTGTAAAGATGTCCTGCTCTGCAGGATTCAGATAGTGTATCCTCTGCCACACACACACACATACACTGAGCACCAACTGTCAGCACGAGGAGGAGACGGTGCAGGACCATGTACATTTTCATATGTCTGAAGCGACAGGTAAATGTCTTCTGATAATAATCTCTTCTTCATTCTTTCCCCTTACAGATGGCTGTGGCAGAACTTCTGCAGAGCTGCATCCTTCTGCAGGTACCTGCTCTGTACAGTATTCCTGGAATATGTGGCAGAAACAGTCATGGATGGCGTCGGTGTTGGTGGATGGTTTATACGAATCATTCAGATTTGACTCAAATCTCAAAGGGATATTTAACCATGCAAAACGATAGTGAACACACACCTTTCATTGGCAGTATTTCATCAAATATTTCATATTTTTCAACGTCATCAGCATGCCCTGTGCAAAATGTGGACAACTAACAAGAAGTCAGTTACTTTTGATTTAGAACTTGGGTACAATCGGTGAAGGTGTAGGTAAAAAGGAACCGCATTTCATGAACAGAACACTTTGCCAGGTGTGAAACATGGGGGTGGAGGTTTCGGAGTTGTGTTGCCCCAAGTAGCATCAATTTGACTGATTACTGACATCTGACATTTAGCTCGACGCTTGTTATGGTGTGTTTTATTTGTTTTTCTTCCTTTTTTATTGTCTCAAATTAACACTTTATGTTTCTGTAATGCTGTTTATATATCTACCTCTGCACTATCATATACTGTACTGACATGAAAAATATGACATTGTGACATCAACCCACAATTCCCAGGTGCTCACTCGGAATTACCTTGCACAAAGATGTAGCTCAGAGTTGTCCAAAGTGTTTGATTAAATCTTATTTTATATATGTTTATTTAATATTATACCTTCGCTTACAAAATGGAACATACACCCCCTCAGACTGTGAGAGAATGTGTGATTGAGGGCTGTTTTTCATTGTGCACTTTTTCAAACAATGTTTCAGCTCCCTGACTTCCTTTCCCTTTTTCCTCAGACTTCCTGATTCTAAGGAGGCGGCAAGGGGGTGTTGGATTGTGTTGCCACGGCAGCAGTCGTGGAGGAAGAGGAGGAGCGGCTGTTCCGGTGGCGCCACGCCCTGCTGCAGGGTATGGAGTACCACAGCACAGGGACCCTACCGCTCCTTGGCAGTCCCCGTTACTGCCCTGGGGCCAACAGTGCCAGCGGCTACCTCTGCCAGACCGGCCACTGCTGTGGAGAGACCGGCTGCTGCACGTACTACTACGAGCTGTGGTGTGAGTACAGGCGGTTTATGTTTCACGTAACATTGTAGTCAGTGGAGCAGCACTTGATGCTAAATGTTTTCTCTCGTTGTAATGGAATATTCAGTCTGCCAGTGTTCTTTAAGCACTGACAATGTCCACATTATGCCACAATGAGAGAATTTTCTGATTATCTGCTCAAAGACCTTTTTACAGTGCTTTTATTTTGTGTGTGTGTGTGTGTGTGTGTGTGTGTGTGCTAATAATTACTACATATGATATATAAGCAAAGGTTTGATCTATGTGTTGCAGGGTTTTGGCTGTTATGGAGCGTGCTGATCCTGTTCAGCTGTTGCTGTGCTTATCGGCACAGGCAGGCTAAGCAGAGAGTGCAGCAGCAGCAGAGACAGAGAGAGATCAACTTGATGGCTTACCACGGAGCCTGCAGCTACCCGTCCTCCATGCTGGACTTAAGTATGAACTCCCTTATCTCACCCATTTCCTTCCTTCCTCCATCTGTCTTTAAAATTTTGTGCCTTTGTGTCTCTCTACTAAGGGTGGGCGATGTGGTACTAATGTAATATCACAAGTTTTAAAAAAACATTTTCAGGATACATAATATTTATTGTGAATTTTGGCACAGACATAAAGCTTTAGTCGCGGTAGAGACAGAAATGAAGGCGTGTTCTGTACTACATTTTGCTCACAGTGGAGAATCTATTCGGAACACTGGATAATTATCCAAGGCTAGGCCTAATTCCTGGCTGGGAAACTGAGCCTATATGCTTTGGGATCCACACGGTCAGTAAACTGTTCCAGTTCAACACTGCATACGATTTTTTTCTTTTTTGCTCGAATGACTTTTTGACTGTATATGCTTTCTTTAAGTTTTTGACACAATAAATTGCCTCATTTTAAAGTTTTATCTATAGACTATAAAAAGTATCTGACAGGATTCAGTGAATTTTCCACAGATATGTGTGAATTTTAGAATTTATTCACCTTTAACTTTTTCGTTCTTTCAGTTTTCATTGGTTTTATTTGGTTTAATTTCTAAAACACTACTAGGCGACGTCCAGCAAAACACATTCCACCAGAATTAGAGTCAGAGATAAAACTAGTGTAAAAATTGCTTAGTTTTATTCTGATTTTAAACTTATTCTTCCTAATGTTAATATTGAAAAACCTGTTACACCAAGTTGAAAATGAAAGGATACTTTGTTCACCAACTAGTCTTAATACCAGGTTAAGAAACAGAAAATAATCATTTATTAGTAACAGCAGAAAAACATTGACATTGTGACTCTTTTCTCAATTGGCAGGTTTCCTTGCCACACTCAAACTGCCATCCTATGAAGAAGTAGCAGCCCAGCCCAGCACCCCACCCCCACCATACAGCTCGGTAGCTTACCCACGAGGCTCTGCCCACCCTGGCCCGAGTCACATGTTGTCCTCTCAGAGTTCCGACAACTACACCAGCTGCTCGTGTGACTCCTGCTGTCCATCGTCCCCCTGTAGCTCCTCCCCTTCCTCCGCCCAGCTCACAGACGAGACCGACACTAGCCACACCTCGACGCCTTCCCACAGCGAAGCAATGCCCATCAACTCTGTTTCCGAATTCGCCCAATCAGCTGCAGCCACAGAGACACATGGTGAGACTGTTTCCACTCCATCCAACAATGAACCCGCCACCACCAACTTATCACTGAGCCAAGCAGAAGGAATGGAGGTGGAACTGTCGGACTCCGCCTCCCTAGATTGTAACGGCAACAGGACCATTAAATCAGAATCATTAACAAATCAAACCATTAACAACAACGCAGAGGAAGAAACGCATAACACAAGTCACAGTGGTAACACCACTGACACTGGTGATGCTAGTCTGGTCTGCACCATTGCTGGAAACTGTAATGCAGCTCAGTTCAACAACCCAAGTGATATTAGCACCATGGGTCAGACTTCTAACCCAAGTCCTACCAGTAACTCCACAGACTTGAGCCTTTTTCAACCACACAGCAATACACCCCAAAATGTTGCTTCTAATTTTCAGCCTCCTGTCACTGTCTCTCCATCCTGTTCTCCTGTCTCTCCATCATCCCCCTCTTCCCCTTCTCTTCCTCCTCTCTTGTTCCCTGTCTCTGATCCTCTGGGGGTGCTATCAGAGCAACAAAATTCGCCAACAAAGTGGGAGGAGCCAGCACAGGACTGTCTTCATGCTCCACCTCCTCAGTCTCCTCCCAGACCGGTGCTCTTTTCTCCAGACTTCTTGGAACCAGAGAGGCGTGATTCTGCCGTCTGCGACCTGGACGTGGACCAGACGCACTTCCAGCAGCGTCGCCTGACTGGAGACTCCGGCATCGAGGTGTGCCGCTGCCGCATTGACCAAGAGGGAGAAGAGGATGAGGAAGATGAAGAGAGGGAAAACTTGGGCGTGGGGGCCACCGCTGTGCCGAGCAACAGTCTCCATGACAGCGCTGACTGCTCAGTCCGAGCCCAGCAGAGTCCTTCTGCAGGGGAGGGGCTGGGGGAGTGGCCAGACATGTGTAGCTCTGGACCATCTGCACCAGGAAAGGCTGAAGCGGTTGTCATAGCGATGGAAACCATTTGACGGACAGGTGGGCTGTTGGAATCTAGAGTATCAAGGGCTGAGTGTGGGGAATTGAGCAATCGTGCGCTGAGAGAGCCTCCTGCATTGAGTTGTGCGGGCCAGCAAGTGTGGCAGTGGATTTCCCGGGGAGATTCAGAGGGAATTAGCCGCAGGCAGCCTTCGGAACCAACCAGTTCAACTATTAAACTACATTAGGACTGGCTTAGGATCATAGAGTGGTGTAGGTGAAACTGTAGCTTGGTCACATAAGAGGGTTTCTCTCTGTCCCTGTGTGTCTCTGTCTCCCGCTCACTCTTTCCCTGTTGTTTGGAGAGAAGGTCAACGATGTTCCCTGGCACTTAACACAAAGCCCAGTCTTCTGATGACAGGCGGACTGATGACGTCAGAGCCTGAGACTCTGCTGAACAAACCGCTCCACCACACACAGACAGTAACCTTTGTGTATGACCCTGACGATGTAGGACGGTGGTACAACAATGCCAGTTGCTCATCTGGGCCCTTCTGTGAACACTTCTGTATTCTGTAGCAACTTTCATCTCTCCCGCTCTATCTCTCTGTTTCTCTCTGTATCTCTCTCCCCCCCCCCCCTCCTTTTCCGTGCTTTTATTGTAGCCTCTAGCACAGGATCAGAGTCCTGTTGAGTGGAGTGTTTGTACGCTTTGATAGACTATGAAGCTGCTTGAAATGCTCATGGTTCAAACGATGCCAACAGTAAAGATGCAATAACACAAAACACACACTAGTCATAACTGTCCTGTGTGCCTCTTGGTAATGTAGTTCATGCCAGGTCCAGGCCACCATTCTGCGCTCAGTGTTTACTTATGGAGCTTTCAGCCGAATGTAAACGGTCCTTCACAGGTTCACGCAAAACCAAACATGCAGTCGTACATGCAGGCTTTTTTCAGATTACCACCACAGAACACTCCAGAAACGCCAGATTGCGTCCGCTTGTTTTTTCCAGTGTTTCAGAACACCAGCTTGGCCAAACAGATGCTGCATCTCAAACACGGAAGAAGAAAAAAAAACACAACCTCAGGACATTGTTTTTTTTTGTTCTGTTTGTGATTTTTAATAACATTTTGTTACGTCTTTATGTGGAAACATTGAAAACCGCATTGCTCACTAGCGACATGACAGCAGTCTAAAGACTTAACAGACACTTTGAACTGCTAATGTCCATAAAGATGAATATAAATATGGGAAATACATATACAAATAAATATATATGTAGGTACAGATGATATATATAGATATATATGCTCTCTGTGAAATGATATATATATATATTTTTTAAGCATGCCATTTCATTTGGAGTGCATCACAGTGCTAGATGCTGGTGTAAAATATAATCAGAGACTGAGGGATTGTGTGTATTGACACTAGTGTTACTATGGCATCAAGTTACAATTGCGTTACTATGGCGTTACCATGGTGCTGCCGTGGCGTTACTATGACATCCTTCTCTAGTCTGAGCAATAGAGTATGTTTGATGTCCATGTGAGACTGTGAAAGGTGTGCAGATGTTATTCTCAATGACTTCAACACTAAAAGAGTCAAGTGAAACCTCTGCCTCATCGTTTCTGTTCTGCATGGGTTGTGTGTGTGTGTGTGTGTAATAGTGATAGTAATAATTATACTCATTTGACCCACTGGGTTGCACACTCTGACATTTTACCCATCCACACACAGTGATACACACATACACACCAGTGAATTCACACACCAGGATGCAGTGAGCACACATGCCCAGAGCGGTGGGCAGCCCAATGTTCAGCACCCAGGGAGCAGCTGGGGAGTTCAGTGCCTTGCTCAAGGGCACTTTGGTTATGTCCTGCTTGTTCAGATTTGAACCGGTGACCTTCCAGTCACCAGGCTGGTTCCCTAACTCCCAGGCCACAGCTGCTCCCAAAAGTGTGTGTGTGCGTTCATTTGTTCATTTGTAAGGCTAGTTTTTGTCATATATGATTTATGTAGAACCAAATTGGATTCGCCCTTTAGTGTGAACAGAGTCAAAAATTATTCTGTTCATTATTACTGTGAGCTCCAGATTGATAGGTGCCATATATGAAAGTGACTTGACTGTTTACATGCATCTGAAAAAATCAGATTTACCAAAAACAGGATTAATACCGTTTCACTTCTGTTATCTTGTGTTATCTTGGCAATACAGAGTTTCAGCTGTTCCCTGCACAAGCAGACCTGATCAAATGTGGCTTGAAAATTGTTGGATGGTCTGGAAAACAATTCTCAAGCCAGGGATTAGTAGACACCTTCAGATGCTGTGGGTGTCCTGAAGCAGGATGAAGAAACTGACTGTAGCCTTTGTGTAATGCATATGTTTCATCAGGTGTGATCGTTTATGATAGCTGACCCTGCTGATTTGGGAGGTAGTAGAGTCACAGGACGTCTTGAGATGTGCTCAGTGTCGTGGTGTGACTGTGACGCTGTAGCGTAGAGGTTGTAGCACCACTCCGTAGCGACCCCGCAGATCAGGCAGGGACATCCCTGATGGCACACTGAAGTGGAACCTCTGCAGAAGGCAGCTGACAAATAGGAAGAGCTCCATGCGTGCCAGGGATTCGCCAACACACACTCTGGGACCTGCCCCAAAAGGCAGGAAGCTGGGTGGGGTTATCTTCTTGCCTGTGGCATCGAGGAACCTGTCTGTAATAGTGGAAAGGGAGGAAAATGAAGGTCATAATGCCAGGTAATGTATGTCTGCTTTAAAGTGTAGACCAAAAATCAGCCAAAAGTCTGTAGACACCTACTTATCCAGTGTTGCTTCTGACAGACCTTATACTAGGTGATGGCAGATTTCTATGGTGATTGGATGGAATTCAAAGAGATCAGAAACTGGCTAATGATGCATTATTGGTTCTGACACTTGCAGTCATGTAAAATAATTAGGACACCTCACGAGAACCTTTGTCTTTTTTAAACAAATTAATATTTGATCTTCATAGAAACCTTGCAAAAAGTTCAGAGATTGCGACAGAGCACCATCCTAGACCTAAGGACTGAAACTTCAGTCTCAATGATATATTAGGATTCTTGAAGACTTCTTTAAGCATCTTATGGCCTGCTGTTGGGCTGAACTTCAGCTGACCTGGCCATGATAGTGGTTTATTTACAAGACAGTGATTCAACTGCATCTGCAACCTTCTTTCTGAAGGCCTCAGCTTTCACAGTGATCCCACTCACTTCAACAATCAAGAGAAAACCAAACTAAGATCTGAGGTTTAAAGAAGACAGCCTCCCCCAAAGTCTTCTTTAACCAGGCTATAATCATTTGCAGCTGATGTGCTGCACCTGATTCTATTTCTAGGCAGTAGTAATAAATGTGGGAGTATTCTAAAATTTCCCTCACAAGAAAATAGCATTTCAATTATTTATTGATATATTTGTAAATTACGTTTAAAACGTCTGTCAGCTCTATGTGTATAGTTATATTATCTATTATCTCTTTTTTATCTCTTCGTTCTGTTAAAGATTTTTTTCATGAGGTGTCCTAATTCTAATTCTTTATCCATATATGCTGTTTATGTTGAAAGCCTGTTTCACCAATACACTTTAAAGTTGCTAAATTAAGTAATTTAATGGATTTGATCTTCACAAACGTGTGTGTGTGTGTGTGTGTGTGTGTGTGTGTGTGTGTGTGTGTGTGTGTGTGTTTGGGTAGAGTCCCTCTTGGTGAGATATTGTTGCAAGACAGGTGGCTACGACCCACTCTAAGACATTTTGCCCAGCTGAGAGGGAGTGCATCAGTGCACCAATGGCTGTTGTGATGATCTGGGGTCACCCCTAGTGGTGATTAAAGGGCAGGGCTTCCAACTGTCAATTTTCAGCAGGATAATGCTCCCCCACACAACAAAGGTTGCCCACGAATGACCGGTTGCCAGATTGAACATTTATGGGACCAGCTGGGACAAGAGCCATTGTACTAGAACCAATGAACTTACCCTTTGTGTGTGTGTGTGTGTGTGTGTGTGTGTGTGTGTGTGTGTGTGTGTGTGTGTGTGTGGGTGTAGACACGAGGCCTCTGTTTATGCATTTATGGTTTCAGAGTAAGTGGGATATCGGAGATACCTGGTCTGAAACGTTCCGGATCCTCCCAGTGTTTTGGGTCGTGGTGGATGGCCCACATGTTCACCAAAACTCTCGTCCCCTTTGGGACATCATGTCCTCCCAAACTGCACAGAGTGGTAGATTTGGCTTTGTTAGTTTGTAAGTGAAGACCACCTTAAGTCTGACCGAGCAGAATCCCTGATATTAGAGCTATTGTGTGGCATACAGGAATACTGCAACTAGGATTTGCATCTAACATTCTGGTCATGGCTGTATCTCTGTATCTCCATGGAAACCAGAAGTTTGTCCTCTTTGGTGGCCGCAGTGGTTGCTGCGGCATTGCCATGGTTACCTGGTGTCCTGCATAGCGACATGGGGGATAAGGATAGGACTGACAGGGCGGATCCTCATGACCTCACACAGTACGCTCTCGAGGAATGGCAGTTTGGACCTGTCGCTCAAAGCAGGTAGGCGGTCCCTTCCCACATACTGATCCAGCTCAGCTTGGAGACGTTCTTGCACCTTTTTTCATAAACACATTCACACACATACATACAAGAACTGTGAATCTGAGGAGGATTATTGCTGATACCTTTTAGAAATGATGATCCTTATTTTTCCTTCCACTGTTGCAGTCACCAGCCCTTCAGTGACACAGGCCTGCTGCTGGCTGGAGATGTGTTTGATTGTGTTTGTTCAGTGAGCTTATCTCAGCCCAGCAGTGACAGTGACATTTGGAAGACCTCAACAATGCTGGAGGGGTAGATTGTGGCTGATACACCGTACAACAACACAAGAGCTTCAGCCAGTGACTGCATACCCGGGAAATGCATCTGTATACCTGTGGATGGTGCAGTAGGTGTGCTATAGTCCACAACAGAGTGGTGGAGGTCGTCTCTACACCGGCTCCAAAAGCATCAGCTGCTGTCATCAACACATGATCATCTGTGATGTTGCCATCACCAGCTGACGTGCTCTGGCCAATCAAGAGGGCATCCAGCAGGTCAGATGGTTCTCCAGGTGTAAAGGTCAACTGCCAGGGTCAGAACACATGTTTAACACAAGCAAAAAATTGACATTTTCATTAAAAGAAAAGCTACCAATGAAATTGTGCAAACATGGTTGTTTGAAAAACGTATTTAGAAATCATTGAAATAAGCTTCGTTTGAATATAACGAGATCTAGCAACACGCCTTTAAAATAGATGAATGATTCCTGTTCACAGTTGCAGTTTGAGTTTGTGTAGAAATTGTTGTTATTGGTTTAAAATGAAACCTCAGGTCGTTTGTACAGTCATGCAAAAATGCAAAAATATTCCTTAAAATTAAGTGTATGTGTGACGTGTGACTGGGGGGTGTTGAGTTTGGGGTTGGGGGGAGTCAACACACCAATAGCTCAATCATTTTCTACAACAAGGTAAATTCAGGAATTGTTTACCAAAAAATGAGTTCACGATGTGAACCATACCCAAGCCAAAGATGGTCAGTTGGCCAAGACACGTTTAGTGTCCAGTCTGCTTGTTCAGTTTTGCTGTGCAGCTCTGTGTGTGTGTGTGTGTGTGTGTGTGTGTGTGTGTGTGTGTGTGTGTGTGTGTGTGTGTGTGTGTGTCAGCATGCTTTACCTTGTGCTCTTCTAGTTTCTTGCTCAGTAGTTTGTCTCGAATAGATACACATTCCCTCAGCTTGCCCAAGTCCTTGTTTGGCAAACTCTGTGGAAAAAAAAGAATCAGGTGTATTTTTAAATCAGTGTTTGTGCCAAATCAGATCCACTATTGGACCAAAGGTTTCTGGAATCTCATCCAGTGTTTTAAAAAGTATTTTTTTTAAGTTTCTTGGAATGATGTTGGAGGCTTAGCAGAAAACACAGCATTTCAGCTAATTCCCATTGATTTTAATTAGCCTTCACTATCTTACTCATTACTCCCCCTTGTGGAGACTCTTCAGCCTGCATAATGTGAGTGATTAAGTGATTTATAAAGCCAAGTCTATGAGGTGCTTGACCTGTAGCCAAGGAAAGATGTCCACCAGGCCTCCTCGGGCGATGGTCTGGACAATGCCATCATTGTAGTCCATGACCTGCTGGAGCTCAGGGTCATGAGGGTGGTAGGACGAGTTGAAAACAAGCCTACACACCACATTGGTGACAGCCCTCATGAGGACAGGACATAAATCCACATCCTGTCCTCTACAGACCTGGAGATCGGAACACAAACTTTCCGCAGCATCTAACACTGCAGATGAAACAATACAGATGTTTAGTCACACATATTAACAGTGTGTGGGTGTGTGTGTGGGGATGTGTGTGTGTGTGTGTGTGTGTGTGTGTGTGTGTGTGTGTGTGTGTGTGTGTGTGT
>CM067518.1:3674527-3679527 GCA_034509495.1 Acestrorhynchus altus | reverse complement strand
TCTATATAGAACCATTTTCTTTAGACCTCTTAAAGAACCATAATTTTAAGTAATTACAATGCCAGATCACCTCTGTTCTTCTGGTGATGTTTAAGATGTCCTGGAACCACACTCAGTGGCCAACATTCCAGGTAAATGGAATGGATTATTTCAGGACACCAGGGACGCCAGGAGCAAAGGTGGACCTGAGTGGTATGGGACACTCAGCAAGGACCAATTACTGTGGGACCAGGCTCTAATAATCAGACTCATTTCCATGCATCATATAAAAACACAGCCTCAAATGACAGTCTATAACGCAGAGGTGGTGGGTGTTGCCATCTGCAGCTCCAGCCTGTGAGAAGAGAGAATTCCATACAGATCAGGAAAAAGAGATCTATTTTTATTTTTTCCCACGTTTTCCGGAAAAACCCTCCTTCATACACAGTGAACTGGACTGCATTTCTTCCCTCTATTGGGTCGACTGAATGGGAGCATGAGTCACTGGCCAATCAGAGCGTGGGAGAAGAAACAGTATGAACCAGTCACCAAATAGGAGGCAGACCCCTTCTGTCTGAAACATGGGTGGGAGAAAGTGAAGCATGCTGCTGCAGAGCTGCGGGCGCTGTCCAGGGTGCTGAAGCTGCCAGGACCGCAACAGGCTGGATCCGACCTGCAGGAACATACAGACATATATACAGTATATCTGAGTGTATGTACAGATATTTACAACATCACACACATGCACAATACACAATGCGTAGAACAGAATAGAATAGTATAGAATTCACTCTGATTTGAAGGGCAGAACTCAATTTAAGAGCCAGCATGTCCCAGAGGTTTGTGTGGCAAAGCAAGATCACATACTTTCTGTAATGTAATCTGTCAGCGATGTTCAAGTTCACTCCTATTCCTGAAGCACAATTGTGGCAAAGACCCTCCTGAAAAACTTAAGGGGTAAAAGTACTGCATATATGTGGTTGGGCTGGAACATGGTGTGTGTCTGTGTAAATACAATGCGAAAGTTATGTAACAGTTTTGGGCTTTTCCAGTTGGCCCATTTGATCAGTGTTCATATATCAAATGATTAAACTATGGGGTCTTTAAAGAGCTTTAAAGCATGAGCTTTGGTTGCATCATTGTTAAGAGTCAAAGACGATTTTAATTAACCTGCAGGATTCTTCTTTGAGAGTATAATATACTGTAGACATGGAGGGTTGTGCTTGCTGTCCACTGTGCTACAGTCCTCCTTTGATGATATGGTTGCACTCAGAGACAAAAGCACTAGTGAGGGCAGGATGAGCACCATCCCATAAGAGATATTTGAGATCAGCCCTTGTAGATGCCACAGAATGCATTTATTCAATACTTTAAACTGTTGACTGATATCTACAGAGGGTTTGGTGACACAGACGTTTGGGTGCAGCATCTCAATGCAGTCCCTGCTGCCCTACATTCCATACATCACTCCATTACTCCTGGGCTCATCGGTAGCTCTTGTGGGTTCTGTCATGACTGGCCTCGGTGTGGTTCTGACACCAGACAGACATCACACACTGATGATCAGAGTTACAGCTGCTCTTCAGCTGTTTGCATTATAGCTGCTCTCCATTCACAACCAGCTCTGTCTGCAGAGTCTCTCTCTCTCTCTCTCTCTCTCTCTCTCTCTCTCTCTCTCTGCATTGGTGCTCAGGAAAACGTCACGGCCCCGTGCCCATTTTCGGAGGGGGAACCCCGTCACATCCTCTTCTGCCCATTTATGGGCAGCGGCGCGCGCTCAGAAGCTCCTCGGCGGGGAATCCTCGCGCTGACGCGGCGGGAGGCGGAGCGCCGCCGGTATAAAAGCCGCGGCAGAGGGATCCCGGTAAACAGCCACGAAGGGAGCGCGACGGAGCAACGGAGCACCTCAGACAGGAAAGCAGGGAATCCCAGAGAAGGACACGCACGTTTCTCGTGGATTTGACTTTTCCTGCCAGGCTGTGTGTGAAGCTGATCTCTCGCCATGCTGAACACAGTGGACTTCAGCGCGCTGGACTTCATCTGCGCGCGCCAAACGACCACCGAGACCGCCACCGGTGAGTGCGAGCGCCGGGGTTTGGAGATGCATGGAGGCACATGTTTGGGATGATGATGATGATGATGATGATGATGATGATGGACTTGATGCGCGTGCAAACTGCACCTGCTCTGGGTTTACCCCAGTGTGTGTGTGTGTGTGTGTGTGTTGGGGGGTGTTAGATACTGATAGAGCGAGAGCTGTGAGTCATTTATGCATCAACTGGAGAGAGGTTATGTAATGACTCTCCTCTCTCTCTTTATATATATATATATTGATGCATGTGTGTGTGTGTGTGTGTGTGTGTGTGTGAGAGAGAGAGAGAGAGAGAGAGAGAGAGTTAAGTTGAGTTAATGCTGCTTTAAGATTGAAAGTTTGGAAACCTGTTAGCACTGTGTATTAACCTCTCTCTCTCTCTCTCTCTATTTCAGGTCTTCTGAAGCCTAAGCTCGAGCTGCCGGACTCCCCTTTCCTCCCCGGATGTGGCGAATGCTCCTCTGATCTCCTCCCTCCCTCTCCTCCCTCTCCTCCTTCTCCTCCCTCCGTTTTCCATCCGGAGACCGACGCGCTCCTCAACCTCATCACGGAGATCGTGGGTCTGTCTGCAGGCTCGCCCCCGCCTGTCCCGCCCGCGGGCGCGCTGCATCGCCAGGGCTCGGTGGGCTCGGTGTGGAGCTCGGTCGGGTCTCCCGCCTCTCCGCTCTGCGGCGACTCCTCGGACGAGCTCGGGGACACGCGCCAGCCCTTCTGCGCGCACGTCAAGACGGAGAGCTTCGACGACCTGTTCGACGACCTGCTGGAGGACGCGCGCGCGTGCGAGCGCCTGGCCGACCTGGACGACATCATCGAGCTGCTGTCGCCGCTGGAGCCCGCGTGCGCGCCGGAGACCTGGATAAAGCAGGAGCCCCTTTACGCGGACGAGTGCGCGCGCGCCGTCCCGAGCCCCCCGGACTTCCCCGCCCAACTCCAAGCCCCGCCCACCCTCCACGCGCACGCCGTGTACCGCGCCGCGTGCTTTCCCTGCGAGCCGCTCGCGCTGGACTCTCTGCTGCTCGCCGGCAGGCCGCACGCGCCCAAAGCGTCCGGCCGCAGGGCCGCGGCCGGCGGGCGCCGCGAGAAGCCCTTCCTGTGCCCCGTGGAGGCGTGCGAGCGCCGCTTCTCGCGCTCCGACGAACTCAACCGCCACGTGCGCGTGCACACCGGCCACCGGCCCTTCCAGTGCCGCGTGTGCGCGCGCCGTTTCGGCCGCAGCGACCACCTGACCACGCACATGCGCACGCACACCGGCGAGAAGCCCTTCTCGTGCGACGTGTGCGGCCGCCGCTTCGCGCGCAGCGACGAGAGGAAGAGGCACGCGCGCGTGCACCTCAAGCAGCGCGAGCGCGCGCAGCAGAAGGCCGAGCTCGCGGCCGCCTGCGCCTTCGCGCTGCCGGGGCTGGTTTGAAGCGCGCTCATGGATGCACGGGAACGTGCCGTTGAATGATCCTCTCAGAAGGTCCTGAAACGGGTTCAAGTTTGGTGCCCTTGGCCTAAAGTGGCTTTGGGGCTGTGTCTTAAATCGAGCCCTAGCTCCCTACATAGTGAACCACTGTCTGCAGAGGGAAGTGCACTTGTCTGGCTTACCAAGGGGGATGGTTTTCCTGGGATGGGAGCACTGAGCCTTCTGGAAAGCATGGGACATTAGTGTGAACATGAAGTGGACTTTGACAGCTGTGGCAGTCATCTGTCTGGCTCACAGTTTAGTACACTTTGGCACTGTGGGACTTTAAGGGGACGAGTGTTGAAATTGCTACATTTGGGAGATCATGACAATGCATACTACATAGGGGACAAGGGAACAATCCGAGCCATTTGGGTTGCATGTGTGTCTGCGCTTCTGCCCTGGCCCTGGAGAAGAAATGAACTGACTGAAGCTGAAACTCCAGAAGCTCCAGTGTTGTTGTTTTGTGTTACTGAAAATGAGCTGCATGTTTTATTCGGTATGATATGAACGTGTTCTTTGACGCTGCTAGACTCGCGTTAAGCATGCACGTGTTATTTCTACCTGTTTCCTCACCCTTTCTATGGTCACAGTGTTGTATTTTGATACATTGCAGTGTATTATCCGAACCGGAGAAGCCTATATATTTGTATATACATACATATATTTATTTTTGATTGTATTTTTCTACTGATGGTTTTCAGAACAAACTCAGTCAGAGAGATCTTTATCTTCTTACAGATTTGAATTCTTGTATTCAACTTTTGACAGTGGAATGTGCTTCACTGGTTCGTGCGAACCTCATGCAGATGAAAACATCAACACAGTAGTTGAGTTGCAGTAGCACACTTGGTTGTGCAGATATCTATCTCATCGTGCTATTCGGCAGCGAATAGCCAGTGTTGTCTATATGTATTATTGTCGACTTGCCTTTGGAAACAAATTGCAATGTTCTTGTGCAATGCCACGCTGTTTAAAGCCTTATGCCTATTTTAAAGAAGTGATGAATGTTTGAAATAAAATGGACTATTTATTGATTATGATTGATTGTTGTGATTGATTTATAGACCAACCATACTATCTATCTATCTATCTATCTATCTATCTATCTATCTATCTATCTATCTATCTATCTATCTAATATATCACAATATACATACTAGTTAACCTATATATATATATATATATATCAACCTACGCGCTTATACCTATCTACCTACCTACTTACCTATCTACATATACAACTACCTACATATCTATCTATCTATCTATCTATCTATCTATCTATCTATCTATCTATCTATCTATCTATCTATCTATCTATCTATCTATCTATCTATCTATCCACATACCCAAACCCCACTTTGCTTTGTAGATGGTTAGATGCTTTGCAAAATACCTGTCTGATTCCCAATGAATGGTTCAGTGAAGTTAACTGTAGTTTTTATATCTCTACAGCGCCCCCTGCCGTCACATGTCATACCT
>CM067518.1:3579527-3669527 GCA_034509495.1 Acestrorhynchus altus | reverse complement strand
AAACAGCTGCAGAACCTGCACACTCTCTCACACACACACTCAGACATTGCATCTCCCCATGGAGCACTTGGTGCCCGAGGAGCACCATATCAGGTAGGGATATCACATCTTGACCCAGTTACAGTCAACTATAAGAGATATCCTCTTTATACTGTATCTACTATAAAAACCACTGCGTGTCAGAGAATTATACTATTGTGAGAGGTTCATTTGTTTGCATAATTTCATTTTTTTTTTTATTTCTTTTTTAAAATTGTGATTAGTATGGCATTGAGCTGTGGAGCAGTGGAACTATACTCTCTGGAATGATGGTGCTCCATACAATATCCTTGATTTCAGAAGAAACATATAAATAAACACAAAATAAATAAGCAAGTGTCCCAATACTTCTGTCCAAATAATATATATATACCGAAAGCCTTGTCAATAAGAAATCCTTTAATATATGTCATTTGGTGAATTAATAGTATATATCCCAGATTGCATGTCCATGTAGGGTCATCTACTATGAGTAGCCCAGTTGGCCCCACATATGGATGCCCACCAGGATCTCTGATGGGATCAGGAAGCTGTACACCTCCAGGGTACAAAGATTGTCTTTGGGTAATTTTTGACCTTCCAGTAATAAAATCATTTACAGATATTACAAGTATACATCTCTCTCTCTCTCTCTCTCTCTCTCTCTCTCTCTCTTTCTCTCTCTCTTTCTTGTTGACATTTAGGACACGGGGTATTATTAGGACAAATCAAGGGTTGAACAAGGACTCCATCTGTGTTGTACACGGCACGTGGGGCCTAGATGGGACCCACGTGAGGATAAAGTGGTCTGTAATGATGGGGCCATTTGGGAATCCCATCTGGGTCCCAGTAACAGCACACAGAGCCCATGCCCACCTGGAACCCACCCAGCCAATGCACCCCCCCTCTCCCTGCCCCCTATGAACCCAATTTGAACATGCTGTCTGAGATGTGACTATGGGGTGAAAAATGCTCAGATGCAGATTTACAAGCCTGTTTTTCACCCTGATATTTTACCTCTGAATGAAACGCACAGATTTGACTTTTGTACAGAAGCCTTATAACAATAGGTCAGTCCAGAGACCACTGTTCCACTGCTCAGTGCTGGGGGGCTTCGTACTCCTCTAGGCCACGTCCTGGCATTAGGCATCGTGCCAACAGGTGTAGATTGGTTTATCTGCATCAGAGAGTCCACAGAGAGCCACAGCCTAAAAGCAAATTAAGGGTCATTATTGAGTTCCCAAAGGGACAGTCACGGTTTAACTCAACATCAGATGAAAGACCTGCAGTAGGTTTTAAAATGAGAAATATTCTGTAAGAAGTACATTTTTGTTTCATGGCATTATTAACCAAATATCCTGCGATAAAAAATGTTGTCATGTTCTTGTCCTTCGTCAGAGGAGCTACAGCGTATCAGGGATGTCTAGGTGCTATTATCAGCAGTACGATGGCAGGGGCAGTCCACTTATCAGGTAACTCCTGATCATCCTACGATTTCCTGTGAATCATGCATGGCTCCTAGTTTAGCTTTAGTTTTTAATTCATCAACAATAATAATTCACCAAATAATTCCGTTGTGTTTCTCACATGTGGTTCCGCTCTCTATGAAGGTACAGTGGCGGCCGGCTGCGAACCATGTCTGTAGGTTCTGGGGGGTGTGAGGTGGATTTGGATGGGTCCCCTGCTTCCCTGGAGGCACAGTATTATCATGTGCTGTGTGCAGGACTCCAGGGGTCTCCACGGAGGGCCCCTCTATCTCCATGTTGGACTCCCCACACTCATTTCGGCACCGAGTGCGATTCAGACAGCTGGTCCATCTACACTGCTGAGTCACAGGAGGATCTACACTCACACAGATGTTACAGAACATACAGCAAGACAGGTGACACACACACACACACACACACACACACACACACACACAAATGGGTTTTTCTACATTTTCTGGATTACAGATATTAATAATCTTAATAAATTGTCCTGAATGTTGTTTTGGTTTCGGACAGAAAACTCCACGTTTCACTGCCCAACCTGTTGCCATAGCAACAAATCTGCTGAAACCATGATGTGTTCAGAACGGATGAAGATGAGGGCATGGCTTTTCTGTGTCTTCACTTACCTGGATACACGCTCGCTACTCACTGCTGCACAGGTGTGTGTGTGTGTGTGTGTGTGTGTGTGTGTGTGTGTGTGTGTGTGTGCGTGTGTGTGTGTGTGTGTGTGTGTGCGTGTGTGTGTGTGAGTGAAATAGGTGGGGAAGATATGCTGGTGGTGGGTCATTTTCAGCACTGCAGTGACACTGACATGGTGGTGGTGTGTTAGTGTGTGATGCGCTGGTATGAGTGGATAAGACAGCAGTGCTGCTGGAGTGTTTAATCCCCTCACTGTCACCGCTGGACTGAAAATAGCCCACCAACCAGAAACATTTAGCCAACTTTGTCCTGTGAGCATTAGTGGATGTCCAACCCAAACTCTGAAGAAACAGATGAGCTTCTGTCTCTGACTTTACATCTACAGGAAGGAGCAACCAGGTAGGAGTGTCTAATAGAGTGGACAGTGAGTGGACACAGTGTTTAAATGATCCACTCATACCAGCACAACACACATTAATACACCACCACCCTGTCAGTGTCACTGCAGTGCTGAGTCACATAATAACTGCTCTGTCCTCTGGGGTCCTGACCATTAAATACCAGTGTGAAGAAGATTCAGAGAAGCAGCTGGACTACAGTGGTCTCAATGAGACATTGTGTGTGTGTGTGTGTGTTACAGGTGTGTAGGGATTGGTGGAGTGTTGCTCGTCACCCTGCAGTGTGGACAAGAGTAACACTGGAAAATGCACGCATCTCATCCAAGGTATGACACATAACTGATTTAAGAAACACACACACACACACACACACACACACACACACACACACACACACACACACACACCCACACACACACCTTTCACCCTTTTCTTTAGTGCTGCTGGAGTTTTTAAACCCTTCAGTGTCACTGCTGGACTGAGAATAGTCCACCAACCAGAAATATATACTGTTTATATGTGTGTGTGTGTGTGTGTGTGTGTGTGTGTGTGTGTGTGTGTCTGTGTGCAGTTTTTAGTGACTCTGTCTCAGTGGTGTAGTCAGACAGAGTCGCTCTCTCTGCAAAACCTCAAGCCTCGCTCCCGCAACCGGAAAGAGAGTAAAGAAGAATATCAGAAGTGCACAAGGTATTATATTAACACACACACACACACACACACACACACACACACACACACACACACACACACACACTGAGGCTGTTTAAAGAGGAGTTTTGTTAAGAGTTTACAGGGTCCAGTCCTCTATGTATTACTTTCCCTGTCCAGGGGCTGTCTGGAGGTGGGTTTGGAGGCGGTGCTAAAGTCAGCAGGGCGGAGTCTCATGTCTCTGACTATCTCTCATTGCCCCAACATTCTGACAGATCGGTCCCTGTGGCTTGTCAGCTGCCACTGCAGAGCACTGTGCTCACTTACATACAGGTGAGTGTGAAATCTAATGCAGACACTAACATGCCGACACAATGATCAACACATTATATTAATGAATATCAATTTTTCACAAACACACACACTTCACAAACACACACGGAGTAGAGCCGAGACATTTACTAATACTGGACTGTGTGACTGCAGGAGCTCGTCAGACCCTGTGGGTCAGGAGGTGATCTGGGCTTTAGGAGCAGGATGTAGAGACATCAGTTACTTACACACAGCACCTCTACAGCCATGGTGAGCCATCATCATCCTGCATGATCCTCATCATCAATCATCATCATCATCATCACCACCACCAGCCTGTACATATCAGTAAAGCCACAGTGAGCCCTCATCATCATCATCATCATCATCATCAGCAGCAGCAGCAGCAGCAGCAGCAGCAGCAGCAGCAGCAGCAGCTTATGCATATTTAAACATATGGACGTTTGGTCTTCTTTTTTACAATATTGAGAGATGGAGGTGATATAACTCAACAGTGTGAGGAAAATGTTTGGACACCCTTTCTCCTTTAAGACAAGTGAAACTTCAGCATCAGCCCTTGTACAGATGGTCTCTCTGATACAATAAATATTTCACAGTGGTCTCTACGATGGAGAGATCTCCAGACCCTGCTGCAGCAAAGCAGCCCCAAAACACAACACTTCCCTCCCCATGCGTCACAGCTGATCTGAGGTTCTTGTTCTATAAGGTGTGTTTGGTTTGGGTCAAACGTGTCGTCTGTTAATGTTCCCAAATGATTCAACTTTGGATTCATCTGTCCAAAGTCCTGGTCTTTGTCTAGGTCAAGGGTAGGCAATCCTGATGTTCTTCTGGCATGAGCTAGCTGTAGAAGTTTGGAAAGTGGAACGGCTGATTTCTAATTCCATTCACTCCAACAATCAAGAGCAAACCAAACTAAACGTGAGGGTGTCCTGACTTTTCCCCACAAGAAAGTTAAATTTCTAATGATTTTCAAAGAATTTCGTCAGTTTTATGTGTTCAGTTATATCACCTCCATCGTGTTAAAATGAAGATCAAATGAGCAAAAACAAACGTGTTCCTGCGGTGTCCTAACCTTTGAGTGATTCTGATCCTCAGCCAGCAGCCCAGTCGCTTCAGCAACCGCTGCTTACAGACAATCGGCCGCTGCTGGCCTAACCTGCAGCAGGTGGGCATCGGTGGGGCTGGATGTGGCATTCAGGGATTGACCTCTTTGGGTAAGTCAGATTTGAGACTCAGCTAAAGACATTCAGAACCTTCGTCTTCCTCCGTGTCTCTTTGTCTTCCTTTCTCTCTGCCGCTCTCCGCAGTGAGGAACTGTGCAGGTGTGTGCGTGCTGGAGTTGGACCACATGAGTGAGATCAGCCAGGAGGGAGCAGCAGAGCTGTGCAGAGAGGGACTGCAGCAGCTGCACACACTGATCTTCGTCTCCACACCTGTCACTGCTAAAGCCATTCTGCACTTTAACAGTGAGTCTGTTTGAGACGACTTAGGAGCTCGATGTGATTTGAGGGCAGTGTGCAGACCGGTTCACCCTCTCTCTCTCTCTCTCTCTCTCTCTCTCTCTCTCTCTCTCTCTTTCTCTCTCTCTCGCTCTCCAGGTGTGTGTGCGAAGCTGAAGAACATTGTGGTGCAGATGAGTATTGCAGATTACTTTGAGGATGCTGAGAGTGAAGAAGCAACGAAGCTCTTTGATGAGATTGTCAGTAATTTGCAGGTGAATTGCTGGATTACACTGACGTAAAAAATAAGATGCAAGGTACGGCACGTTTCCATCAGACAGTGTGAAGCCGTGATCCCTGCTTTCCACTGAATCCAGCCTGTAGGATAGATAAATAACTTACCTTATCTGACAAACCTTAAATTTGGGCTTCCGTGAGTAACATAGTTAAATACAAGATAGTGCTTCTACTCAAACACACATTTTTACTGCATTATTGTACAAAAATAAAATAGGCCTGCCCTTTTCCTGAGTATTGGCATTAAAAGCTGTACCTTTCATCTTCCACAATTTCTCCTTCTCACTGCCTACACGAATCCTTTAGACTTTCTAGTTTAATCTCACCTGTGGCTGTTTGCATCTACCTAACTTTCTTCACCTTGAGTTCACATCGCTCTCTTTATCCTTCAGAACGTTTCCAGTACATACCCCACAACCTAGCGAACAGCAGTTTGGCAGTAAAAGTGTGATCATGGCAACTAAAGACTTTCATTGTCACCGTTTTTAAGTATAAAATGGTTAAAGTTACTCAAACCGGGTAGAAGGACTTTGGGTTTAGATTAGAACATGCTTTATGTCATATCACATTGGCCAATCAATGGCGCCAAAGATCGATGGTCAATGTATGGGCCATTTAAAGCCCCATGAACCACTGGGTTTTGCTGCAAACAGTAACTTTTTCAGTAGTTGAATAATAATGAATTGATTTAACGTTCAATAATTGACTAATTAGACCATTATGGCTTTATATGTCCCATTGTCCCCTTTACTTCCTTTAGTACGTGTGCGATATGAACATTATAGAGCACAATTATTTGTGTTGACTGATGTTGACGTGTGTTCATTTATCATAAGTAATAGTTGGCTGTGGTTTGCATTGATGGTTAAACGCAAGGACCGACTCTTTTTTTTGTTCTTTGAATCAGGCTCTGCGGAAAAGACCCGGCCTGTCTGACATCCTTCAGATCAAGGTGGACAGACCGTGATGTCATCAGCTAGAACATTTTTATAAATGCAAGCTTTGTGTTTATCACTGTGACATTCTATCTGACCAAATACACACCACATACACAGACACTGCACAACATGAAACAAATGATTACACTCTCAGGTCTTGCTTATGTTGATGAAGGTATGGTATAGCATTTGTTACGCAACCAATTGTATTCCCGTTTAACCCCCCTTGTTACTATATTACATATAAAAAACACTGCTGCAACATTTGTCCATGATTGAGGGCCTAGGGTGCTACCTTATAATAATAATAATAATCAATATGTCTTTATATAATAACCTCGCTCATATTGGATAGGTTAAAATACTGTTTAAAGTATTGTTCCCCATGTGTTTGGTGTGTGTTGTGATTCGCATATCAAAGGATGCTGTCATGTGACTGTGCAATGGTATGCAAAACTTCGGGCACCCTTTTTTTTTTGTTATTTTGTTATTGTGAATAGTTTAATACAAGAAAAGTTAAATAAAAATACAAATAAAGTTAAGGATGAAGACCTTAATTAGCTTAATTAATGTTATAGTTTGATATCATTATTAGTAAAATTATGTTTTATAAATACTTGAAAAGCTTTATAAATACACCTCAAACCCTGTCCCAACAATCAGCAGCCATGGGCTTCTCTAAGCGGCTGCCTAGCACTTTAGAACATACAAGTAACTGATGTCCACAGAGCAGGAGAACATTATAACAAGGCATCAATGTATTTACAGGTAAATTGTCCCTATATGTGTGGAATTGTGATGAAATTGGCAATGAACAGGACGAAAACTACTGTTAGAATTGCTAGAAAAGCAAAACTCCTGTTTCAGGAAGATTTAGCAGACTCGGGAATGGTGGTGCACTGTTCTCCTGTACAGCCACAACTGCACAAATGTGATCTTCCAGGAATAATCATCAGAGGAACGCCTTCCCTGCACCCTCAGCACAAAATTCAGTATCAGACATCTAAACAAGCCTGATCCATTTTAGAAACAAGTCCTGTGGACTGATGAAGTTAAAATAGAACTTTCTGGCTGCAATGAGCAAAAGTATGTCAGGAGAAAAAAAGCATGTCTCCAACTGTTAACGATGGTGCTGTAACCGTCATATTAGAGCATGTGGCACAGAAAACGTTTCACTGAGGGAAGCATGTGTTCAATTAATTACCAGCGAATCCTGAAGGAAAACATCACAGTCTGTAAAAAAGCTGAAAATGAAAAGTCTAAATGCACTTCATTATCCACGTAATCTGGAGATTTTGCTACGGCCCTCACAAATCCCTCAAACATGAACTGAATAATACAGCTGGTTACAAAAAAATGTTTACAAGCTGCGTAACTGACCGGCGGAGAGTTAAACGCAAAAGTAATCTTGCTCAAAATGTTAAAGAAAGCACTATCCTTATGATGGTCCAGTTTTAAAGCATTTATCTACCAGCTGTACTGTGTATCATTTTATATAATAAGTCTTTAAAGAAGATTTTTTGAGCAGGGGTGCCCAAATATCAATATAGCTCTCCCACTTACAACAGCTTGTACTGAATTTTTACATACTTTAATTAAGTATTAATGTGTTGAAATTAAGTATTAAAGTAATTAAGCTCCCAAATCAGTTTATGACAATCAATCTCTATTATATTAAAATTTGAGTTTATGAAAATTCATCAAATGCCCACTATGTTCCCCTTTTACCCTGCTATGGATGCTCCTTTATGTTTCCTAAATCACACATTTGCCTCAAACAGGGAGTGAAGTAAATTTAAATAGTCCTGTTTATGTGGTTTCTGGAACTCTATTGTGTGCTTTAATCTGTAACACAGTGTCAAACTCTCACTTTAAACCGTTTAAGTGCTTCCAATCAACGTACCATTATTATCTGACGTACGCTGACTGAAGTTAAGCGTCGCTGTTGGACCAGATAACAGTAATGGCACCAATGCAGTAGTATGTATCTGATGGAATCTAGATCGTAGTGGTTCTTTCTGTGTTGCTTTTTGTTGTTGACACCGTCTTCTGATGAGCACAACTCGCTGTTGAAGAAAATGTATCCTGAATATAACCCGAAGGTCAATCGTCAAGAGTGTCCAATTGTCATTGAAGTGTCTTATGAGTTTTTTTTTTTATGATGTTGAGCACAAATCATGAGGCTAAACTGTTGTTTAGACTAAAATGTCTGCGATGTCTTGGGTCTAATGTACCTCAAATAAAGTCCTTTACTTATGTCTTCTGGGTGTTGTGGTGAGAAGGTTTGCTGCAGGAAATATCCACAACGTACTTAAAGGGCAACAACAGCGGCTGAAAAATGTAGCCCAGTCTGGTAGCTGGTTGTATCATTTGATAGTGTGTGACACAACAACGCTGGTGATTTTGGATGAGGGCCATAGCTGGCGTGATGACACCATGGTAACAATGTTTGTCAGCCATAATCAATGCTAGATATCTAAGGTAGCAACTTTTTGTCAAGTAACCCACTCCTGATTACATCATGAAGACCAATGGCTGGTCCTCCAGGACCTTCAGAGCACAGAGAAAGAAGATGGGGCTAAAAGTCTGCTGCTGTTGCTCTTTAACTCTTTGTACCAGCGTAGTGTGAGCTCTGCTGGAGTCTGGTCAGATCAAGCTAGTTGAGCTTTGTATGCCAGTTTCGCTTTTGACCAGCAAAGGGTATGTTTAAGCTCAACTGAACCAAGCTGGACAAACAGAATGTGCAAGTGTGACAACTCTGGCCAACTAGTATGTCCAGCTTGACCAAACTCAAATCTAACATCTAACATCTAACATCTTGGCTTTTTAGGTGTTTTGTAATTTAATAGACTGTAAAAGTTCAACGTTTAGATAATAATCCATCCACTCATCTTAGGACGCATTTCTTTGTGATCCGAGGGTCCAAATGACTTTAGATACCCAAGGACACTTTCCAATCAACACCCTACACCAGGGGTGTCCAATCGTATCCGCAAAGGGCCGGTGTGGCTGCAGGTTTTCATTCCAAACAAGCTGGAGCTTTATTGATTGACCTGATTCTGCTTGTTTAATCAGTCGGTCTCAGTCTTTGGTCCCGCTTTGTTGGCCCCGGCCCTTTAACTTTACGGATAAGACTGGACACCCCCGCCCTACGCAATCGCACCAACACACACTGTCACAAGAACAGCCAATAGCCTCGATTTGAGAAGAAACAATGAACGTGCAGGTGTCCCAATACTTTTGCCCACACACTGTAGGTCAGTTATTATTCCTATTGTTAGTTATAAGTAGAGAGTAGACTATATGCAATTGGCTGCTGCTCAAATATTACTCAAATATTTAATAATATCTTAAGTAGTGTAAATTAATAATGAGTTGGGACATTAATAAACCATGTAGTCATGTTTATTACTGTCATAATTACAGTTAATTCATGTACCCTTATTGTAAAGTGTGGCCAAAATAAGGTGCATTAGATGGTTCTTCAAGTGATGCCACCTCTGCTGTTGTCAGAGAAGTGAAAGACCTACATTATAACAGGGACGTGGAGGAAACTGGAGGACAAGTGAGACTGAACAGAAGCTGTACTGTGGCATTCAGCTCTGATTAAATACGGTGTTGGATGGATGAGTTCAGCAGAGGCCTGTTCTTCTGAAGAGGTTTTAGAATGTCCAGTTTTAATCCAATCCAAAGACAAAATCCATTCACGTCACTTTCTTTTTTTTTTTTTGGAGAAACAGGCCACCTGCCTGTTATTCGCAACCATGCGAATGTTATCTAATGTCACTCTTCTGATTTCATGAGTCGTCACTTTAGTCATTTAAAAAAATCTTTACTTATCTTTATTATAATTGCTGTTAGAATTTTCCTGTTTCTATTATCATGCTTCTAATTCCTTGTTTATCCGTTTAATTTTATTTGTATTTCTCCTTCTGTTGTTGTTTTTGTGTTTGTTGTATTATATTGTTTTCTGCTTTATACTATATTTTTATTATTTTAAATCTTATTTTTGCACATTACAGTCATTTTACACTCATTGAATGACTCCCTGTACCCTGTACCTGTACCTGTAACCTGTACCTGTACCCTGTAACCTTAATGCTGGTGATATGACACAGCTGCTCTGTAGTTTTTACTGGATCACTGTTTATTTATATCAGCACCAGTTTGGCATGTTCTACCTACTGGTTGGCTCATGACGGGCTGGTGAAGATCTCAGACATGAACACTGCCCTCTTGTGTCTGCAGATCAGCGTTTCTGATTACTCTTCGGTATGTAGCGCCACCTACAGATGATTTGCCATTACATCTGCCACCAGAGAGCCCATGCTGGCACGGGCTTAACTATAAATTCAAAAAAATAAACAAAAGAATAAATGAATTATCTAATTTATGTAATATATTATTATTATTATGTTACTTCTTATTAAAGTATTATTATTATTATTATATTACTATATTATTATTATTATTATTATTATTATTATTATTATTGATACATACTATTACTTTTTAGTAGCATGAGTTATCCAGTATCCAGACACAGGCATTTATGTGCTTGATTAAAGTCACAATGGTCAGTGATATAATGGTAAATAGAGAGCACTGGGCTGTGCAACAGTGGAACTGACTGTTCTATGGTGCTGGAGTTTCACCACTGAAATTAAGTTTGAGTGACATTTTTCAACTAGAACTAATCATCAATCATCAATCAACTATAACTAATCAATCAACAATAACTAACCAATCAATCAACTATAACTAACCAATCATATATGTATAACCAATACAAACTCGACCAGCATTAGGACCCTGCGGACTCCTGTTGTTGCTACGGGCGGCGGATGCGCGCTCCCGTCTCACCTGCTGGCGTGAGGCTGCGCGCGCCCGAGACGTCAGCGGCCATGCAGCCCGGTGAGCCGAGCACCTGCACCGCGCGAGGAGAGAGAGAGAGAGAGAGAGAGAGAGAGAGAGAGAGAGAGAGAGAGAGAGAGAGAAAGGATAGAGTGAGATAGATAGAGAAAGGATACAGTGTGTGTGTGTGTGTGAGAGAGAGAGAGAGAGAGAGAGAGAGAGAGAGAGAGAGAGATCGAGAGAGAGACAGAGGATAGAGGCTGTCTCCATCACTCTGTTCGGTACCGAACCGGAATCATCTGGATGATCAGGGGATTGATGGTTGGGTGTTTTCTTTCAGGTCGTTTAGAGGCTGCTCTTAAAGGGAAAGTGCGGGGGGCGGCTTTGTGATCGTGATGCTCACAGGACCACCGGAGTACGACCAGGGTGTGTGTGTGTGTGTGTGTGTGTGTGTGCAGGATGTGTATGCAGGGTGTGTGTGTGTGTGTGTGTATGTGTGTGCATGGTGTGTGTGTGTATGTGTGTATGCATGTGTGCAGGGTGTGTGTGCAGGGTATGTGTGTGTGTGTGCGTGTGTGCAGGGTGTGTGTGTGTGTGCAGGGTATGTGTGTGTGCAGGGTGTGTGTGTGTGCAGGGTGTGTGTTTGTGCAGGGTGTGTGTGCAGGGTGTATGTGTGTGCATGGTGTGTGTGTGTATGTGTATGCATGTGTGCAGGGTGTGTGTGCAGGGTATGTGTGTGTGTGTGCGTGTGTGCAGGGTGTGTGTGTGTGCAGGGTATGTGTGTGTGTATGTGCAGGGTATGAGTGTGTGTGTGCAGGGTGTGTGTGTGTGTGCAGGGTGTGTGTGTGTATGAGCAGGGTATATGTGTGTGTGCAAGGTGTGTGTGTGTGTGTGCAGGGTACGAGTGTGTGTGTGTGTGTACAGTGTACTGAGTATTAGGTTGAGTGTGTGTTATGTGTTGCAGGTGAGGCTCAGCAAGGTGTGTGCGCTTAAGGCGCGCGCGCGTGCGTACGCGTGCACGTGTGTGGGAGTCACCGGGGCGGATGAGCAGAGGGGCTCGCGCTGAGTGTGGGCTTTGAGGAGGAGCTGGAGGAGGAGGTGCAGGAGGAGGTCATGGCTCTGAGCCGCAGCGTGGAGCTGGAGCACTTTGACGAGCGCGATAAGGCGCGGCGCTCCGCGCGCGCTCCGGCCGCCGCCGCGGGCTCCCCGAGCAGCTCGCGCGCAGGCAGCCTGGCCCCGAGCCCCGCGCACAGCGCCAACTGCAGCTTCTACCGCACGCGCACGCTGCGCGCGCTCACCTCCGAGAAGCGCGCGCGCAAAATGCGCTTCTACCGCAACGGGGACCGATACTTCACCGGCCTGCTGTACGCCGTGTCCGCCGACCGCTTCCGCGCGCTGGACGCGCTGCTCGCAGAGCTGACCCGCGCGCTCGCCGACAGCCTGCACCTGCCCCAGGGGGTCAGAACCATCTACACCGTGGACGGAGCAAAGAGGATCAGCAGTCTGGAAGAACTGGTGGAGGGTAAGAGTACAGGGGTAACACACACACACACGTGCTCACACACACACACATGCACGCACACACTCTCTCACTCACACACACACACATGCACACACACACTCTCTCTCTCTCACACACACACACACACACACACACTCTCTCTCTCTCCCTCTCTCTCTCTCTCTCTCTCTCTCTCTCACACACACACACACACACACACACATACAGTTTAGGATAGAAATCACTGTAAAGCCACATTCAGTTGCATATATTGCTGACACAGATGTGCAAACGCACACACCGCTTGTCTATTCCCTGTAGAGCAGATAATGATCTATTGGCACCACACCTAATGCCAGGCGTAGGCTGGAGGGTTATAAAGCCCCCAGTGAAACTGTGTTTTCTTGAATGTTGGAGCTCCATCCATGTGATGGGGAATTGGGAATGAGGTGAGATCCTGGTCTTGAGGCTTTTGTCTCTTATTGCTATCAAATCCTCACAGCAATGCTTCAGAATCCCCGCTCAGTACTGTTACTCCATCAAAAGCAGGATGAAGTACCCTCGGTTTTGGAAGAAACAGGGAATGAAGTGGTGTTCCATTACTTTCGTCTTTATAACCAGAGCGGTTCCATCATTCCAGAAGACGCAGTTTGCTGCTCCAGAGCTCAGAACTGGGGGGCTTTGTATACCTCTAGCCTGTGCATTGGGCACAGGGAATGGTGGGTCACATGCAGATGCTCCAGGACATCCCACTCTACCCGGTTTGGAATACTGGAATATCCCAGCTGTGCGGGGGCAGTTGAACGCCTGTGTCAGTGATGAGTGAGTGCACTTTAAAGTAGCTGAATGAATTCATTACAAAGGCTTACAGGGTCCATTTGGAGATTGAGGGGCAGGTTCTCAGACGGAGATTACGCCTAGTCCTGGACTGCATTTTGAACATTTTAGACTTTTCATTGAAAGGGAGAGTAATATTCCTACTCGTATATCCTGTTTTGCCGGGCACACAGCGTTCCCAGAACAGCGTAAATACATCACCACACACACACAAACTGCATGGGCACCTTAAATCCCAGCAGTTGAAATTGCTGACTGCAGCACGTCTCCTGAGACAACCCTTGGAGAGCAAAGCTCTACAATAATTGATGCCAAGCTGTTCTATTGATTGTGTTCCAAAAGGACAGTTTTCCATTATCGGGGGATAATTATTGATTATTATTATTATAATACCTATAATAAAGATCTCGAAACCTAAAGCCTAACCTAACCTAATGGAGTCTACAAGCTTATGGCTCCCTGGGCCTGACCTTGACATTTGAGGTGAAGAATCACCTTCACCATCAGTCATTATGAAGCAGCTGTTCATCCGCGAGAACAAGAGAACCCCGCAGTCACGTCGTTTCGGTCGTACGAGTCCAGGCCATTAGCAGATTCCCATCTTCAATCCTGGATAGAAAAAGAGGGAGAAGAGATTTGCCACCCGCTTGACTCTCATCCTCTGCCGTCTAAGCTGCCTATTCTTATTAATGCCCTCCCTCTCGTTACACCCGTTATAAGGCTGCGGTCAGCAATTTTGGACATTTTGGACAGTCCGAACGTCTCTAATTTCACACCACAGCGCTCTCTAGTAACATCTTACATTCATAGCTCTTGCATTCTGCTTCTTTATGTATGGTCATTTGTGAACGAGGGGATGATTTTCTGCCTCCCTTTTTATAAATTCCTGTCATTTACAAAAAATATAGCTGAAATAATAACTGTATATTTTTTTGTACCAGTATTTTTCTACTTCATTGTCCTCAACCCGGATTCTAACTCTTCAAAGGTAGAATAGAATAGAATAGAATAGAATAGAATAGAATAGAATAGAACTTTATTGATCCCTTGGGAGGGTTCCTTCAGGGAAATTAAGGGAGAGTAGTAGCAGCATCAGTACAGAAAGCAGAAAGATAGATGATAGAAGGCGATCACTTCATTAATATTTACATTTATATTTATATTAACAAACATCATTTATATTAATAAACATCATTTATATTAACAACAGATAATGTATTATTTATTTTCTATTCAGCCTTTTCATACAAGGTAGAGATGATGTACCATTACATCTACCACCAGAGAGCTTTTAATAATAAAAGTACATATATATATTATTATTATTATTATTATTATTATTATTATTATTATTATTATTATTGATACATACTATTACTTGTTACTCAGTTCCAGACACAGGCATTTAGGTGCTTATTTAATCACCCTAGAAAAGAAGTGCCAGTATACAGCAGCCAAAGTAAACAGCTGAAATATTATATATATATATATATATATATATATGGGTTGTTTGTTTTGGTTCTGTCTCCTCCCTTGCTCCACCCACTCCCATCTGTGTCTGATTTAAAACCCTGCCCCCTCCTTATCATGTCCCAGGTCTGATCAGTGTCATCTTGTATTTAAGACCCTTTGTCTCAGTCTGTCTTCGTCAGTCCTTTTGTTAGCTACCCTGTATGTTAGCATGGTTAGCGTTTGTTTGTTTGTACCTTGTTCCCTCACTCTGTATCCAAGCGTAGCTTGTTTTGGTTTGTTTGTAGTGTTTGTTTCAGCAGATCCTGTCTGTTTGAATATCTGGTTCCTTTGTTTGTTTAGTTTTTGTGTATTTTGTGTTAGAACTCCCCAGTTTGTGTTTGTTAGCATCCCACACAGCTCACTTGGGCCAATCACAATCCTTAACAAGTGACAGTTAACGACCCTGATTTATTATAAACCGGTTTAACCCAAAGATCCCGTTTGAATCTGGAAAATGACCCCAAACACAGAATAGTTGAGAAGTATGTGGGATATATCCGCGCTCAAGTACTGCAAACCTAATTTACTAATCTGCCTTCCTCGCTGTCCTTCAGTCTTATTGCTTTGCTTCAGCGTGCGCTTTGCTTTCATTTGCCGTAATCCTTTAAGTGCTTCGATTAGCAGAAATTTAACATCGCCCTTAAACGCCACCCGCCCACCTCTTCTCTGTCATATTTCTTTCGCTCCAGCTCCCAGATACAGTGCACATAAGGACTTCTTACTACCGAGCACCAATCCAAAATGATTGATTGTGGCTGCTGAGAACCACAAATAGCACTCGGATCAATGTGGGAGAATCCGCTTCCCCAGACACAGCACGGTTCCATAACGGAAGAGGAAACCAACCCCTTCACCAGCAATAACAATGACAGCACCAACACGAGCACGCTATAGATTAGAGAATGCTGCCTTCATATTCCAGAGTCGGGGATTTGGTGCCTCCCGGGAACTGTTTCTGCGCGATAATATTTTTGCAGAGACACAGATTAAGCCTGGTCTTGGACTGAATTGCACCGACAGTCTGGATTCTCTGTTGAAAATCCATTTTTAGGCTCAGATGTTATGAAAGGGTTTTAAGACGCTGCGTGGTTTTAAAGGGCGTGTGAGGAGTTTTTGGTCGGAAACTGTGTTGTGGTTTAAAAAGAAGTGCTTTAAGGACACATTCTTGATTCGTGCTGTCATTGGTCGGCTGAAGTGGCATCACACATCTCCTGACTGTGCAGCAGATATGAAGCTTGATGTATTGACCTCAGCTCCTACAGCAAAGTTCTGCTGGGTTCATCTAAGGTCAGTTTGAGTTGATATGATAGTGACAATTAGACAACTGCTGACAAACCTTTAGGCTTATGAAGAAACTCTTTTGTGCAAGCCCCTCTCGGCTCTGACCTGTGAAGGTGTCCTCTGAAGGTGTCCTGTGGTATCTGAGCACAAGATGTTACCAACTGATCCATTAAGTCCTGTAAGGTGTGAAGTAAGGCCTCCATGAGCATCGGTTGGGTGCTCATGACCCTATTGTCAGTTCACCAGTTGTCCCTCCTTGGAGTAGTTTTAGTAGGTACTGACTGCTGCATCCTGGGAACAAGATCTGGTGGTTCACTTGATGCCTATAAGGACAGAATAAGGACAGAATAGATATTATTGAGCTCAATATTTCTGCACATCTTGAGTCCAGAGCTCTTAACACGAAAACGACTATGTCCAAAACCACAGCGTTGAGACAGCGTTCAGTCTTTGATCTCCGCTTCAGCAGCACATTAAAACTAGCACCAAAATAGGTCTTCTGTCATCTTCAAAACAACTCTTTACTGGAACCACAAGAACAGAACACATTATTCCAGTTCAGAAATCAAAAGCTGGCTTCCAGTGAGCTACAGAATTGATATTCATACATTTATTTATTCATTTTTATATTGCAGGGGAGAGTTATGTCTGTGCGTCTAATGAGCCCTACAAGAAGGTGGACTACACCAAGAATGTGAACCCAAACTGGGGATCTCGGCAGGCTGGGACCGGGACCGGGATTGGACGGCAAGGTTCTGGTGGAAGTCACAGCAGGGAGACTAAGGACTTTATCAAGCCCAAGCTGGTGACGGTGATCCGCAGTGGGGTGAAGCCCCGCAAGGCCGTCAGGGTACTGCTGAACAAAAAGACAGCTCACTCATTTGACCAGGTGTTGGCTGACATTACCGAAGCAATTAAACTGGACTCCGGTGCTGTGAAGAAGCTCTACACGTTGGATGGGAAGCAGGTATATACTGTTTGTATTTCTGTCGTTCTGGAACGACCCTGAAGAATTTTATCTGTCGGTTTATGTTCAACGTTTAAAGCAAGGATGGGCAACAAGGCCTGGAGTCCAGGAGAGAACCGCTAAACCTGTCAAATAGCAGGGGAGGTGGTTCAGGTGTGCATGAGCAGGAAAAGCTGCTCTCTGCTGGACTCCTGATCTAGAGCAGTGACTCTCAAGCAGTCCTCAGGTTTGGGAATGTGGAGCATCTGGAGGGTAATGAGCCCAGTCATATACACTGCTTTAAAGCCATTAGACCCCATTCTGTCTGTAAAGCCCCTGGTGACTCTCTGTTCTGTCTTTAAAGCCCATTGTTAGTGTCGGTTCAGTCTTTAAAGCACATGATTAGTCTCTGTTCAGTCTTTAAAGCCCATGATTAGTCTCTGTTCAGTCTTTATAGCTTATGATTAGTCTCTGTTCAGTCTTTATAGCCTATGATTAGTCTCTGTTCAGTCTTTATAGCCTATGATTAGTCTCTGTTCAGTCTTTATAGCTCATGATTAGTCTCTGTTCAGTCTTTATAGCCTATGATTAGTCTCTGTTCAGTCTTTATAGCTTATGATTAGTCTCTGTTCAGTCTTTATAGCCTATGATTAGTCTCGGTTCAGTCTTTATAGCTTATGATTAGTCTCAGTTCAGTCTTTATAGCCTATGATTAGTCTCTGTTCAGTCTTTATAGCTTATGATTAGTCTCTGTTCAGTCTTTAAAGCTCATGATTAGTCTCTGTTCAGTCTTTATAGCCTATGATTAGTCTCTGTTCAGTCTTTAAAGGTCATGGGTTTTCTCTGTTCTGCCTTTAAAGGCCACCATTTGTTTCTGTTTAGTTTTAAAGCCCATTGTTAATGTCTGATAAGTCTTTAAAACCTATGGTTAATGTATATTCAGTCGATAAAAGATGATGATTAGTGTCTGCACAGTCTTTAAAGCTCATGGTTAATGTATATTCAGTCTTAAAAGCTGATGGTTTGTGGAAGCTCATGGTTAATGTATACTCTGTCCTGAAAGCCCACACTCACTGTATGTTTTCTCTTTAAAGCTTTAATTGGTTTGCATAAGGAAATGAAAGTTGTGTTGAATGTGAGGAATATCAATGATGTAGAAGGTCTTCTTGGAGCGCTGAGTCTCCCTGTCAGTTTGTTCTCAGATAATCAATAGTATAACAGTATTACCTTAGTAAGCAGTAAGTGATTATGTGTGGGTGTGGGTGTGTGTTGAGCTGGAGAAACCCCAGATCTGTCAAAAAACCAACACACCAGTGACTCCGGCTGCAGGCTAGTTGCCATGGTAACCTTTTTCTGCTCCTCTTCTCTTGAGCGAACTCACTGAATGTCTCAGCAGCGAGAGAAAGCACACAGGGTTGTGTGTGTGTGTGTGTGTGTGTGTGTGTGTGTGTGTGAGAGAGAGAGAGAGAGAGAGTGTGTGTGTGTGTGTGTGTGGTAGAGAAGCCCAGGGTTCATTTGTATGCCACACATCTTCTACTGCAGAGAAGGAGGGGAATCCTTGAAAGTCTCATTTGTTCTTGGCGAGACAGAATTGTGGGTGTGTGTGTGTGTGTGTGTGTGTGTGTGTGTGTGTGTGAGAGAGAGAGAGTGTTCCTGTACCTCATCAGCAAAACTGCCTGTTTCTCATGGCAACTGCAGACTAACTCACCCAGTGGCTTCTTGTAATAAAATACATTTGAGTGCTGAGATAAGCGATTTTGAGCAGTCTTGAGTCTTATGAGTTTATTTATTTTAAAATCTCTTGATCTAAATTATCTCTCCAAGAAATAATGTTCATCTCAGTCCAGTAATGCACCTGAAGGTAATCCGTGATAGTATTGTAAATTATGGGGTTCCACTTTATAGTGCCTGTAATAACTGTGTAGTTACACATTAACAATCTAGGTAATAACAATGTGACTCCTGGTTTTGAGGTCCATGTTATGGCTGCATTATAATAGTACAGTTTATGTATTTGTTATGTGTTTATGTATACAATTACATGTGTATCAGCTTCAGTTTTCACGGATTCAGTTACACAAGTGTATCTCAACAGTTGTGAGAGGATAAGCAACAACCAAATTTCTAACTTTATGTTGGTTGGTTCCCTTCCAGGAACTGCATTTCATTTGGATTAAGGTCATTCCTAAACATTACCTTCATTATTATTTGACCTTTTCTGAGAACGGCTCGTGTTCTTCGGGTGATTGTCTTTCCGCATGGCCCATGTTATCTTGAGATTCAGCTCACAGACAGACGACCACCACCTTGTTTCGTTTATGCAGACGCTTTATATGACACCATTATTTTGGTGTCATCCATCCACAAAACATTGTTCCAGTACCCATGTGATGTCCATGTGATTTTTATCAAACTTTAGATGGACAACAGTGTTCTTTATGGAGAGCAGCAGCTTTCACCTCGCAACCCTGCCATCCACCATTGTTGTTCAGGGTTTTTCTGATGGTGGAGTCATGACCATTAACATTAGCCAATGTGAGAAAGGCTTTTAGTTGCTCGTACGTTGCAGACTTCAGATTATAGGTGGTGTTTGTGTCATTTATGATATTAGCATGATGTTGATGTTGATGATGTTGACTAATAGTTGCAGCTCTAGAACCAATTAGTGACTATCAGCTTCAGTTAAAGTACCTGGAAAACCCTTCTTGCTGCAGACAGTATTGGAATAATTCAGTAGCAGACTGTGGTACAAGAGAATTACACCTGACTCTCTTTGACTTTCTATATCGTTACAGCTGACAAGCCTTCAGGATTTTTTCGGAGATGACGATGTATTCATTGCTTGCGGCCTTGAGAAGTTCCGTTATGCCCAAGACGATGCTGCGATTGGACATGCAGGGAAACCTTCAGCAGCTGCCTTTGTCAACGGTGACATTCCTTGACCACTTGACAAAGCACTTACAGTCTGTTCAAAGCTCAGGCGGCTTTACTTTAGAATTTTTACAAGTAATATTTGCTTTAAACTTTGTGCTCTTCTAAGTCACGTTTGTATAGCAGATGCCATAGAAGAACCACTCTAGGTTCAAGGACAATGTAAGAACGTGTGTTAGAAATGTGAGTGTGAAGACCCTTTTAAAGGCTTAGAGAACCTTTTCTTCATCTACAAAACAAATCAAAATGTTAATATTAAACAGCTCTGCTTGGTACAGCCTAATGTTCTTCAGTTTGACCTCTGGGGTATGCTCCAAATATGCCTAAAATGGATTTTAACAGGGTTTAGAAAAACAAGGTGTCCTCAGGCTTTAGACAGGTGGACCCTGCACACACAGGTGTCCTCACACATCCACAAAAATAACTGTATTTGTCCTTTGCTTCTGTCTCAGAGTGTAAGATGAAATCATCAAAGTCATGTGCTCCTGTTAAGCCTGCTGGAAGTCTGCCGAAAAGCCCTGATGTGACCAGGTCAAAATCACCTTTGTCGGGTAACGACCTAAAGATACAGACATTAATGAGTTCCTGCTGTACTGTACTCTATTGTTGTTTCGTTCTGTAATAAACAGGGTGCATCAGTACTTTATATTAAGTTATTTAAATGATTACTGCGTACTGTAATGGTCTGCATATAGGATTTATAATATAACCAACATATCAGTTCATTATGTTTTAATCATCCAGCTTTTTAAATGATTAAAGCAGCATTATGTAGTGTGTCATGTTCTGTCTGGCTCATAAAGTGCATGTGAAAAGCGTGTGGTGGGGGTGTGGGAAATTCTTGCTCAATGCTGCTTTAAATGACTGTATATATACTGTAATGATCTATTTATAGTAATTACTAGCTAGCACCCTTGAAACGTGTTCTCCACATGTTCATTCCGTTGTAAACAGTGAACGGGAGACATTCGGACAGTATGGATAGTCATACGGTCATACGTGTTGTGGGATTTGCTGTTTTAATTGGCTGGATCCAGTTTGATTCCTAATCACTGTTAAATAGCAAAACAGATTCTCTGCCAGAGGTGTTTATTAAGGCTTCTCCAATAAAATACAGATGTTTTCTGCTTTGATTAGGAGCCTTCATAACAGCTGGCTAGTGTAAAATCCTCATATCTCCAAAACTGCAGCTTTAAACCAGAAGGAAAATAAGTTTAAGTGTAAAAAAATAAAAGGTGGTGCAATATTTTTGTGTGACTGCGACGGTACGTTGGTTATTATCGTGTTAGAAGGGTATCATGTGCAACAGTAGGTTTATGACCTCCAAGGTACTATATCACAGCTTACCGTCCAAGTTGGTGATGATCTGTTTTCTTATTTCAGGCAGTGATGTGTCCAGAGGTCCCACCCCGATGGCAAAAAAGTCCCCGAGCAGCTCAGGCAGTCAGAGCAGCCTAAAGGTAGACGTGTGTCTTCTTTGAAAATCCTCCCAATAGAAACAATACAGACTTGCATTTAATGTGTGTGTGTGTATTGTGATTTCTGCTTTAGCTCTCCTCCCGCCACGTATCTCCCTCCCCTCCCCCCTCGGGAGAGCTAAACGGCGCAGAAGACTTGAGCTTAGAAGGTAACACACACACACACACACACACCACTTATCTCCCACATATAAGCCGAACACATGTGCAGTGTGTACACGTGTGCGGTTCTGCTACTGAGCAGGTTGGCACATATGGCAGAGTCAAGCTGCATGAAGCACAGCTCCACTTATATATGCCTCTGGGAGATTGCACGAGTAGATACGTCCGTGCAGTGTACTTAAAACTGTGAATGTGTGAATGACGGAGGTAGAGACAGATGGAGATGAGAGAGATGTGAGGTGTGAAATGCAGGCCATTGTATAATATAATGACACCATAGAACGGTGGTAGAATTCAGATAGAATTCTGCAAATCTTAGTCCATCTTTCTTTATTATGTCCTTTAAACTCTTTCCGTTCTGGCATCTTGTTCGGGCCTCTTATTCCATACTTCTCTTTCCCTGTGTGTCACAGTAAACGGGAATAAGGTGCAGTCGTCCATCATCACCGATAAGTACAAGGTGGGGAAAGTCATTGGAGATGGGAATTTCGCTGTGGTTAAAGAGTGTGTGGAGAGGTAAGGTAACATGCCTACACACCGTTCGAATCTTAGTGTTTATCCTCCAAGAGATGATTAAAGTCATAACATCTGAGTGATGTTTATTGAGGGAATGGTAGGAGTAACTAGCCTGTAGTAACATTAGTGTAGTAAGTAACAGAGTGATATGGTTTCATTGTATTTATTGAATAGAAAGTGTATAAAGGTTGTTGTAAGCACTTAACACAAAGACCTTCTCTGTCTATGGTGTGCGTGTGTGTGTGCGTGTGTGTGTGTGTAGGGCCACTGGGCAAGAATATGCCCTGAAGATCATAGACAAGGCGAAATGCAGTGGCAAGGTCAGAAAAATATGTTATATGATAATAATAATAATAATAATAATAATAATAATAATAATAATAATATAAATAAGATATATGTGTATATAGTATATAGACACACTGTGTTTTGCACACAGGGGAATTTGTCCTCCACATTTAACCCATCCACACACAGTGATACACACTCATAAACCCCAGTGAATTCACACACTAGGGGGCAGTGTTGGGCCAACAGACTGAATTCCTTTAGTAGTAGTGATTTATTCTGTTTGTAATTATAAGTACAGTTTTCTGGTTCATACAATAAATAATATTGGTTATATTTTATATTATATTTTTATATTAATAATGAATATATTATTATATTTACTATATTGAGCCTGTATGCAGCCCCACACGTCAGTCCAAATTCTAACAGCAATGCTCCAGAACATAGAAGATATGATTTTAATATTATTTAATAATAATACTTTTAGAAATGTATTAGCTATAAAACACTCATGTGTCCATGAGCAACCAAAGACACTGATTGGTGTTTCGGCACTTACAGGAGCACCTGATAGCCAATGAAGTGGCAATACTGCGACGAGTCCGGCACCCCAGCATCATTATGTTAATTGAGGAGGTGGACACTCCAGCTGAGCTCTACTTGGTCATGGAGCTCGTTAAGGTAGAACGACTGCCTTCAAGGAGTTATGCTGTCTGGGAGACTGACTGTCTGCTGTGATGAGTTCAGGGCAGCTCAGCTAATGAGTGCAGAATTGATCTCTACCATTTTCAGATGTACTTATACTTTACTGTATTAATTATGTGTGTGTGTGTGTGTGTGTGTGTGTGTGTGTGTCTGTGACGTGCAGGGAGGAGATTTGTTTGATGCCATCACCTCGTCCACAAAGTACACAGAGAGAGACGCCAGTGCTATGGTCTACAACCTGACCGGAGCTCTTAGATACTTGCACCGCATGAGCATAGTCCACAGAGATATTAAACCAGAGAACCTGCTGGTAAACACACACACATTTTACATTTTACTTTCAATCAGAGAAAATGATTACTCTTAAAAATAAAGGCCCTTTAAATGGTCTGGAGTGATTCCATAGAAGAACCAATTTTGGTTTTATGAAGAAAAACTTTTTTAGACCTTTAAAGATGTAAAGGTTCTCTTCCCACTTATACATCTCTTACAAACATGTTTTATGGAACCAAAATTGGTTCTTCTGTGGAATTCTATAAAGAACCCTATAAAGCGTCTTTGCTTTGGGATCGCCACATCGAGTTATTGCCCGATGCTTTTCTTAAAAGGACTGTTTAATATCGTGTTTAATATCTTATAATCTGACGTCTGTGACCCGCTGATGTACTGAATACTTAGACATGCGTGTATTGAAACACATAAAAGCACACTGTAACCCATACACTAACACACACTCCGCGTCTCTCTCTCTCTCGGCCAGGTGTGTGAATACCCTGACGGCACCAAGTCTCTGAAGCTCGGGGACTTTGGCCTGGCCACTGTAGTGGAAGGACCGCTCTATACGGTCTGTGGAACACCCACCTACGTTGCACCAGAAATTATTGCAGAGACAGGGTAAGAGTGTGTGTTATGGTTAAGAGTAATCTTAAGTATCGTCTTACCTGGAGCTCAATGCAGGGATAATCCATATGTTTTTCTGTGTGTGTGTGTGTGTGTGTGTGTGTGTATGTATCAGGTACGGTTTAAAGGTGGACATCTGGGCAGCAGGGGTGATCACGTATATCCTGCTGTGCGGGTTTCCTCCGTTCCGCAGTGAGAGGAACCAGCAAGAGGAGCTGTTTGAGCAGATTTTGCTGGGCAGACTGGAGTTCCCCTCGCCTTACTGGGACAATGTCAGCCCCAGTGCCAAGGTCTGCCTCCATTAACAGTATCCTAATGACTGCTCATCATTAACACACCACCACCACCACCACCACCAGTCCAAATCTGTTCATGCAATGAGCTAAACCCCCAGAGGCTGAAGGGCTATGTCTGCTGTGCTGATTTGCAGGATCTGATTGGTAAAATGCTGCAGGTGAATGTGAGTGCACGCTACACAGCAGAGGAAGTCCTGTCTCACCCCTGGGTTTTGGTGAGAGACACACATCCATGCACAAATGCATTCATATGTAGTACACAAGAGAACCTAACCCAGCACCTGCAACACCCTACATGCCGATAAGCTCGTACAAATGTTCATTTTGCGTGTGTACGCTTAGGATGACACAGCGTTGGAGAACAATGTGACATGCGAAACGTCAGACGCAGAACACACACCTGACAGCACAGCAACAGAAGCACAGGTGAGTGCACGCACACCCGTGTTTAACTGTACACATACAAGCATTGCATATCAAATCAATAACTTGTTTTATTTGCATGTTTCAGCTGGATCAGCAGCAAGGCAATGGTAAGAGCCCGTTCATTTGAATTCATTAAATTATCAAATGTAACAACCGTATTCTATTTTGATGTCCAGTAGATGTTCAGTATCTGTTTTTCGATAACCAAGTTGAAGATTGGGACTAGAGTTAGGATTAGGGTTAATACTCGGGTTAAGGTTGGGCTCTGAGTGGCTCAGTGGTCTGTGCCTGGACTTGTGGCGCTCTCTCCTCATATCACACCCAGTGTGAGGCTGGCTGGCACAGGCATCTGTCATTTTCAGAGCTGGGCACCCAGCACTTTCTTCTGAGTGCACTGACTGCCCACCAGTGATGCAATGGTGGTGGCTGTTTTCACATGTACTGTATTCATGATAGTGGGTGCCAAATGCATAGGAAATCCCCATAGGCATTACCACCCACAGTGGACTGCGCAGCAGCTGCCCACAGGTGATTGTGACCAGTGGCAGAAATCACATCCACATTCAATACAGGTGTCCCACACACGTCCCACAGCTCAGTGCAGCGTAGGATATGGAAGCAGAAGACCCCCCATTGTGACTCTGTTAACGCAATGACACCAAACAGACTGCCTCACCTAAGCTTGCGAGGTTTCAAAGTGGACCCTAGAGGACTGGCAACATGTGATGTAGTGCACTGTACCACACGCGTCGTTTGTGTGTGGTGCAGACCCTAAGGGACACTGTCCAGGTGTCAATAATTGTGCAATGTTCACTGTGGTGGTGGTTCCATACAGGCAAAAAGTGTAGTCTCATGACATGGGTTGAGTTCACTGATCTGTCTAAACACTTTTCACTGCTTGGTGACCATTTGTACCCCTTCTTGAACTTCCTCCACAATCTTCCAGACGTTCCGTTGCCTCGCTTCTAGAGGCTAGAGGAGTCCTCCATGATACACGGGACATTATTCCTGTCTCATGACTTCTGGCATGTCAGTGTAGTGTTTTGGTTTGACTGTTCACTCATCCAAGCACATCATGCTATACCTTTAAGAGAACCATATATAATGTTACAGTCACCTGCCTCTAACATGCTTACATGCAATAGTTTGTTTGTTTGTTTGCTTGGTAATTACGTTGACTTTGTGTGTGTGTGTGTTATAGAGCAAAGCTCGACGTAGATGGAGAGAAGTCTCTGGAAGATCAGCAGAAGAGAAGCTCTGCTCGCTCAGCCAAAGCTTAAAGGAATACTTCAACCAGAAGCGCCAACACCTCTGCTCATGACAAGCGACGTCTACTCGTGGAGTCAGATAATGCTCACCTGCCTCTAGTAGCTTTCATCCAAAAGCAAAACCAGCACTTTTGGGTGAAGTATACCTTTAAACACAATACTCTGCAAAACGTACCGAGCTGCGACCACCAGACCAGCAAACTAACCCCACCCCACACCTGAACACTCTTTCATTTTCTCCTGCACTCAGTCCTTTTACCTGTTTCAAATGTCTCCTGTTCCTCCTCTTTTCCCCCTGTGTCCCCCCCCCTACACTCCCCAGTTCAATTCTCTCCTGGCTCTCTTCCCCTCGACTGGTATGTATCACATGTCACAGAAGAAGAGTGCAGGTCCCCACTCGAGTGCCCCTTTCACAGCCACTGAGCAGCTTTAATGTCACTTAAATGAAACATTGGTTTCTTTCAGATTTACTGCTTTAGCTTTGGAAGTAGAGGGGAAACCGAAGGGAATACTGCAGCGTTTTTCAAGATAGCCTCTATTTCAGTGGGACAGTAGTGGGTTTTCCACATTGAAAATGTTCTTTGATAAACTGTCAGGAACTGACAGAATGAGGATTTGAAGTCAATAATTTGGTTTACTGATAAAGGAGAAGAGAAAATGTGGTGGAACATGTATGGATGATATATTGATATTTATGTCTATATTGGGATATAAACAGAGTCTGATATGGGCTGAGACGATATCGTTTATATATCAAGTTTTAAAGTTTTAAATTACGTTCTGTTTCAATCAGGAAAACGTTTTTTTCTGGCCCCTCACTTTGCTCCGCCCCCTTCTCCCCTCTGACCCCAACACACTATGGAGGGGCCAAAGACTTTGCATGTATAAAGAAAAAAGCAAACTTCCACACACAATAACAAATGACAAAGTGAGAAAAGTTTAATTTTTTTTTCAAATTTATTAAAAAACAAAACTAAAATATAACATGTACTTGAGTGTTCACAGCCTCACAGACTCAGAATTGAGCTCAGATGCATCTTTTCCACAGATCATCCTTCAGCTGTTTCTACAGCACGATTGGACACCTGTGGTAGATGCAGTTGATTGGACGTGATTTGGAAAGACACTCCTGTTTATATAAGGTCCCACAGTACACAAACCAAGCCGTGAAGTCTACGGAATTGTCTGTAGATCTCAGAGACAGGATTGCATCGAGATGTCTGTTGCATTGAAGGAGAGACACCATGTCTGGAGGAGACCAGGCACTGCTCATCACCTAGCCAATACCATAAACAGGATAAACCCTTTTTAATATGCTTGATTTTGGACATACCTGGGAAAACTGGTCTTTTCAAGAGTTCACCAGTGAAAAGTAATCAATCATACTATGATATTTGAAGAAGAAATATGACAAATATGATGGTCCAGTTAAATAAAAATGAATTATATTTTATAGACATGTTTTTTCAGTCATACATGTTTAATGCGAGAGTGAGGCCAGTTACGCTCACTGGGAATCCCAAACACGGATGGCTGTGGCATCACCGAGAATTTGATCTGCAATCAATGCTTAGACACCGTTTGGAAGCCTAAATTGACAGGAGTTGTGACACATTCCCTGCAAAATTCAATGGCCTCCAAAGCATGTACAATACAAGCTGTCCAGCGGTTTCCATTAGAAGTGTGTTTGGAGTCAGCAGGTGTTCAGGTCTCTTCTCAATACAGATGAAAAATGCTGGAGTATTCCTTTAAGCAACCACCTTCACAGATCATGATGATGAAGGCCTCTGCTCTGTGAAATCTGATATGTGTGATAGTCTCTGGTCTGTGTTTGCCCGCAGAGTCTCCAAACGACCAGCGACCTCATTTCCTACTGCGCTGTGCCCTTCTTTACCTCTGTCTCTCTGTATATACAGTACACACTGTATGTGTCTAGATGTGAAATCCATTGATCTCTCAAACCGTCAATAGATACTTCCATACAGTACGCCATTAGACCTAGATCTTTCAGCCATTCCTTCAACTTTACACCTAGTAGACATATCAGTTCCTACATGTGTAAACGCATCAGATTCTGTATGTGTGTGTGTGTGTGTGAGTGTATTTTAAACAAAAGAAGGTATTAGAAAGCCTGAGAGTAATTTTGTGAATCTTGCCTGACTTGATTTGAGGAATATGAGAAGCCTTGACTTTTGCTTTACACCAAAATTTGGTTGGACAGTGAATGAAGACAACAGAAGTACTGTATTAGGTGTGTGTGTGTGTGTGTGTGTGTTCATGAATTGTCATCTCATCCTTTTTCTGAGAACAAGTGTTTGTCCATTTATTTTGTCTGAAATAGAAAAAGGAAAAAGTGAATGGTTCTGAACGAGTGTGTCATATCGAAAGTGTAATAGTATTAACTTTTGTACTGTGGTTGAATATCTGGGCCAAACATTCCCTGCCTGTAATTTTTTATTTCATCTTTTATTTGTACTTCAACAATACATCTTTAGTAGCTGAAAAGGAGGTCTGTGTCTTTTTTTCAAGTCCCAGTTCAAGCAGTTTTAAGCAGGATTTAGAAGAACTATAAGCCAACATGCGGACAAAGTATGATTGTGTCTGTAAAAGCAACATAATGTAGAATTTTAAACTTAAGCAGCTTCAAAAATCATATGGACTCTCTATTGACCTGTAATAAGGAGACAAGGGTCTCTATCGTGGCTGTTTCAGGCTTGGCATTCCGGAAACTGCACTGTATAACTCTGCTGAAGTGTCTAACGTGAGTCATATTTATGTAAAATTCTGTAATATTACTAAACCACCTCAGTCCACAAGCTTTTCCCGCATGTTTCTGTATTTCTCAGCTTGCCCAGAAATGCACGTAACCCGTGTATCCGTTAGTGGAGGGTGAAAGTGCCCACAAATTGACCTTCCTGACTGTCAGACCTTCAATGCCTGTACTACCTCGCAAGCTTTTCACCGGGTTCTTCAGGCATCTTCCATCATCAGTGTTTCAATAAAGCCTACGACACCTCCAGAAAACTCAACAGACAAGTCATTCCAGTGCTCAACACTGAGGGTCTTTACACCCCTCTGGCCCAGAGGTTCATGTTTATCTGCTCCAGAGAGTCCTATTGTATTGGCCGTACGTCTCTACAGGGACTAGACATTATGTTTGTGTGCATTTGCACATCTGTGTCAGCAATGGGTGCAACGTCAAGTAGCTGAATGCATTCATTAGTAAGGGTGTCCACAAATATGTGGACATGCCTTTAGTTGATCCATGTTCTAATGCAGATTTTTTTTTTAACCATACTGGATTAAATTGTGTGGGTGTGTAGAACGGTGTAAGAGAAGAAGTGGAACATGGCGTTCTCTGAAACATCGTTCCCAGAATCATTGCTAACATTTGAACCAACAAAAGGTCACGGATGACTCACTGATCTTCTGCAGCTTAACAGTGCAGGAAGTCAAATCCAGGAGCCTTTTACTTTTGTATGTGAGGAAAGGAAAGTGGACCTGAGGTATAAAAACTCTATTTCAAATCAGGGAAGTGAAGCTGTAGTCACACATTCATGGTGGTATAAGGCTGAAACTCCATGTGAAGACTCCACGTTCATGTTCTTTGGACTGGCTACATACAAGCTCACATTATCATGTTGGTTTTACACCACAGTTGATATTGCAGATATTTCAGAAAAAAAAGTCAAGTAACAGCACGTACGTCCAAATCCACAGTTGTACTGGTCTACTGTCTACAGATGTGGGTAACATTTCTATTCGGGGTGTCCCAGTCTAATGCAGTGGGTCAGACCATAAGGTGTTTTAGAAGAGTGTCGTCTAGCCTTCTCTAAATGCCGATAACAGACGTGATTCTCAGCTGGTTCTGTGAGGAACTTCTCAGAAGGTAACGTATGCGAACAGTAGATGGTACATCATATTTGGCATTTTCCAAATTTTTGTGGATATTATAGAAATACCCACCGGATTATAGAAATATAGTCAGGTTGTTATGATTTGTTGAGCTATGAAATGCATTTTGGACCAAGAGTTTTAAATGGGACCAGGAGGGGTTAAATATGGGCCCCATGTGGGTTGCACACAGCAACGGGACCCATGTGAGATTAAGGGGGTTTAACTATAGGACTCGTTTGGGTAACACATGCAGAATCCCACTCAGAGCCCATGCCCACCTGGACCCCACGTGGTGGACATTGTGAGCCCTATATGAGCAGGTTGCTTGGGTCGTTGTTTAAATCATGTAAAATGGTCAACTGTATGGAAAACTGATATTAGTCATCAGTAGTCTGCATAATTACAGTCCTACCAAACAACAACAACAACAACGTATGGAATGTCTGAACTGTTCGGATCAGACTGAATGCAATCAGATCTGACTTGGATCCGATCAAGGGGCAAAAAACACTCCAAAAGAACAAATCCTTCTTCAAAAGACTCTTTGATTCACTCTGTTTCAAAGGCTTGTTCTGCCACTAGATGGTGACATTCAAAATAAGTACATTAATAATTACCTTTATTTGATTGGTGGTTTGGGCTGAAGAACAATTCTTAGACCCAATCAACTCGAATCAACATCTAAAATGATATCGTCACCACTGCTTTCGAGTCCAGTACAGTGATCTTAATGGCCACTGCTGATTCGGACATGACCTGCAGAAAACAAGTTGAAACATCGTTAATGAGTGAAAACTAGAACAACAGCTCACCTTCATGCTGACTTCAGCACTGTGGTCTACCAGCAGGTCCCTGACGCAAGACTGATGTGTCTGGCTGCTGGTGACCACATGGGCCAGATAAGTAGGATCTGCTGAGGCCCTGCATCAGCTTCCCCCTCTGATTACACACCTACAGCCAGAGCTGAGGTCACTGTCTGATGATAGAACCCAGCAGTGATTGCAATGTTCCTAAAGGGTGTGAGGGAGGTGGGGGTGCAGTGATTCTACTGCCCCATAGTATGGAAGCATATTATGAACATGATAAATGTGATCAATCCAGAATGGTCAACCACAAACAGCACCAGGCCTGAACAAATTAAAGGAACAGTTTGGCAAAAAATTTGAACATGTTCAACGGTCAGTGGTTCTGGACTGTACCAGGCCCAAAACCAGCTCAATATCTCCACATCAATAGAGAAATCAAAGTGGTTTTGATAAAACCAACAATGTAATAACAGCCCAGAAAGCATGCATTTATCAGTGCATTTGCTTGAAAAGGTCGGCACCTCACTGCTGATCCACCTTCAGACCAGCCAGATAATAGTGACATGCACAAGATCTAGCCAATCTGTGATCTTCTCAAGCAGCTTTGAAATACTTTTATTTTATAAAATAAACTACTATATTATAAACCGAGAATTCAGATCTGATCAAATGTGGCTGAAAAATCCTTTATTAAGGATAACAAAAGTAACAATTAAAGGTAACAAATGAAATGGCCTGTTGGTGGAAAAAACAGTGAACCATGATAAATCGGTGCCAACATGCGAGTGAATGTGTGCGGCCTTTCACCCAATGATTCCAGGCAGCGGATAAGATGGATGCATAGATCTGAATGGTGGAGCAGCCACTTGGAGAAACGTTTCAATCCATTCCACACCATTTAGAGCAAGATCTACCCACACTAATAGTGGGGGTGTTTGCAAATTTCATTTTTGATTTTGACATATTTTAGGCTGTAAGCAGACGAGTGGGGCTCATAGAAATGATCCAAATGATATTTTATTTACAGAGGAAACCGAGCCAGTATTTCCTACACAGGACACCAACCAACCTTGGAGAGCGTTTTCTGTGACCAAATATAGTGTAATGTTGTTGGGACAATGTGCATTCCCGAGGTCATGTTCCCAGAAATGGACATACTGCTCAGTCCCCATTCAAACTTACAGACCACATCCATACTCCCATAAGTTTCACCAGGGAGGGATGTCGGATTTGCAAGCAGCTCCGCTCCAGAATCAGCTTCCTGATGTGTGATAAGAAAAGACAACGCACTCAAATCTTTACCATAATTCATCTTGGTTTAATCTGGGTTAAAGAGTTTTTGTTCCCATAATCACTGCTCACAGTGACATTTCATCCAAACCTTAGACAAATTATTCTCTGTAGATAAAACCGTGTACGAGTAACAATTAATATAAACTCTTCTGCACTAAAAACTATCGGCGTCAGTCGGGTGAAAGTGTTAATGAGAGAAATGCCTTCCACCTACTTCACAGTCCAGTTACACTCGAATGGAATGGGAACAGAAAGTGTGAGTAACGGAATAAAAATAGTGTAAGAAAAGACCGCGACAAAACAACAGGGTACCATGTTTTGCAACACTCGTTTGATTGTGTTGGAGTGTGTTCAGGCAAACAGCCCTCAAAAACAAACATTTAGTGACTTTTCACTTGTAAACAATCCTTGTAAACAGCTGTGTCAGAGCACTTGGATGTAGTTTTTTGGAACAATGCCACGTTTCCCACCAAACTCCCCCATAAACCACTCCTCATCCACTTCCTCCAGTGCACATACAATGTCTCCCACCTGTGAAGAAACACACACACACACACACACACACACACACACACACACACACACACACACACACACACACACACACACTGTAAAGTAACTGCTTGAAGAGGGCACAGAACGGAAAAGTGCATTTTCCTTGGAATAGCTGAACAATAAGAGTTTAGTACATGGAAATGACACACTGTGAACCTCAAACGCTGTTTACAGACATACTAGAAAACAAGCCAATTCCAAAACCTAGAGAACCTGCTAGAGAAGTCTTGTCTCGTTGCATTTTGGGTTAAAGGTCAACCCCACCCACTAGAGAAAGCCCTAAGTGAAGCAGGTGAAATCAAAAAGTGCCAGTGACGTCGGAAGAATATGCCATTGTCGATACTGGAGAGCAGCTCTTCACCTCCAGGCTCTGGTAGTTACTGGATTACGGGTTGCTTGTGCAGCTTTTCCATCTTCCAGTATCTGCAGAAGACGAGCTCGAACGCGACAAAGGGAGCAAACGGGGATTCGCGCAAGGCTAAAAGCAACACTTGCCAATACTTTTAACCAGTAACTCGTCTCCATTTTTCTCTCCTTTGAAAACAAACTGGACTCCTTCTCAACACCATCCCAGAACAATCACTTTAGCTTCAACAGTAAATCACACTATTTTTAAGACCTTCAATTTGGTAAAATATGCGTAATACATATCACAATCCTAATTCATACATATTTATCTAGATTTTAAATTTTCAGGTGGGCAGCAGAAGCCCTTGTGGTGGGTTAAGTGGCCCATCTTTTGCAGAAGGTTGGGAAACCCTGCTCTAAACAATCGGTCAATTCAGTTCCTATTTATTGACAAAACTACTCGACTAGGAACACTTAACCAAAACAAAGACATGTACACACCTTGAGGCAAAGTTCATCCTCAGACTCAGGAGTGAAGTCAAACACAGCTCTGCCTGTCCGCCTTACCTCCTCATAGACAGGGGGTGCTGTAGAGCAAAGATAAAAAGAGAAGAGGGTGGAGTTCAATTCCAGACAATTGCTTTTAAAACACCACCACAGCTAAAAAGGGTCACTACATACCAGGTGACTCTGGGTGAATTTTCGTTTCAGACAATGGAAGCTCCTGGACAAAATTCAGAGGGAACAGTCCCGTGTGTCCATCAAGGCTGCCACGGCCCCATTCCTCGTTTACATATTCTATTAACGTGATGACATCACCCTCACGGAAGGTCAGCTCCTCGCCTTGACCTTCAAAAGAGAACCGAGACACGCACCTATAGAGGGAGAAAAGAATGGAAGGTTTCACGTTAGACCTCACAGTTCATACGAGTTTGGTATTTTATGGAAACAAACAGAAAAAAGCCCAAATGCATGAAACCAGGTGTCGTAGCCCTTTCGGCCCTCAGCCCTCACTGTGAGGGCAGAATCACTCCTTGTGTTCTCACCGGCATAGAAACTGCAGAACCTCCTCGTTCTAACAGTAGTGATTATCTTGTAGTGCAGCGAAGCATCTGAGAGGAATTCATTGTGGAGAATCATTCGTTTATAAAATGTATAACTGTTTTTAGAATCTCCTGTTATTAAAATAAAAAAAAAATAGAGCCTTTTTATTACCCTGAACAAATCATTTCAAGTTTTGGGCTGCTATGACGAGCAGTTTTAGAGATTGGCATGGATCCAAGAGGCAAAATCCTCCAAAAAATTAAGATTGTCTGAATTTTTTCATATATTTTGTCACAGTAATAAGCTATATTACAAAATATCATCAACTTACACACACCCATCTGTAACTTTTTGGTTCAGAAATCTAGTTTTTTCTTTTAGTTTCAAGTCTACATTCAAAAATAAGAGGAAAAAAAACAGGCGTTTGGCAATTTTTGGTAACAACTTGGTCACTTTCATCAAGATATTAAACATCTGATAGTATTTACACATCAAGTGATTACATATTTAAGAAGCCAAAGGCCTTCAATAAAGATATCGTCATATGCCATGTGACTCTCGCGTAATTACTGTGTTATTACAAAAAAGAGGCAAAAACACACAACTTGTGTAGCTAGGGCTCCAAGCTGATGCTGAACAGTCGTGCAAACCAGCTACAAAACCCAAAAGCACTGCTTGTGAAAAAATGAAAAATATTTTTTCTTTTTTTGATTCCGTTGGACTACTTCTGACTCATTATGCAGAGAAATTGATACATATAACACCAAAAACCACAGGATGCTGTATATTTATTGCTGATTCAAGAGAAACAGGCGTGACTTGGAGCTCCTGTGCGTGAACCGTCGTCAGACACCAATCAGCTTGAGCTGGCCAAGATGCAAATTTGTTAAATGGCTCACAGCCCAAGATTTACAGGTGGAATTTGAACTGGTGAAATTCAGATCCCAGTCATGTTAGTCAATGATTGCTCACAGGCTACCACGTGACCTCCCCGTCCAACTAGGTGTTCTGAACTTCTCCATCAGTACGATGACTAATGGGGTGTAACACGTATTTGACCTGACAATTTTACCAAACCTCAGTAATTCTGCTTGAACGCTGTTGACTACAGTCATTAAAGAGGCAAACAGAGCATTTGAACGGATTCATTAGAGAAAAGGAACAGCGCCACGGAGCACTTCAGGCTTTCACGTTTCATTCACACCAACCTGACCGTGTTCGCCTGGGGTTGCTGCCCTGCCCGCGCCTCCCCCTTTCCTTCCCTTCCGTCCTGCCGAGAGACGGGCTCGTCCCTCACAGCAGAACAGCGGTCATCACATCCATCCTGACGACCCTTCACCTCTCTGGGGACGCTCGCTGTTTGAGTGGGAGTGTGTGTGTCATCGAGGTCTAGCAGCAGTTCCTCTTTCTGCTGTGCAAACAGAGGAGAGTTTAGAGTGGAGATGTTAAACACTCATTTGCCTGATTACACGCACGCGTGTGTATGTTTGCGTGTGCTTAAGTACGTACCTGGAGGTCGAGTTTCTCAGGCTCAGTGCCAGAACTGGTCATCTTTTTATTTCCTTGAGGAACTTTGCTCTGGGAAAAAAAACGGTGAAGAGAGCGGAGTTTCCATCAACAAAGCAAAATGTTTCCATTCATTTCCATTTCTTCATGACAAACGTGGTACAGCTTCGTGTAGGGATGGGCGAAATCAATATTTATATGTCTATTGTGATGAACAGAGCTTGATATGACAGTTTCATCAAGTAGATTTTTTCTCCATATCGCCCAGATCTAGTGTAATACAGTCTCCCCTCCATTACATTATCATAAACAGGTTGGTTCTGCTCTAATGGTAATGCTGTAATTCGTTTTTTTACTCCAAATAATTAGAAATACTACAACAGTGCTACAAATTTCTACTTCTACTTGTTGCACCTCTACGACCCATTTCCCATTAGGCCTTACTGTGTAGTTTCTGTAGAGAGGATGCCCTGGCTTTGGTCTGGGAGGCAGGGGTGGTCCTCGTTTTGGTGCCCTGTGACTTGGGAGCTGATTGGTTACAGCAGGAAGAAGAGAGGGGCCTGCAGATTTAGCCAGCTTCACTGGAGGAGGGCGTAGAGGAAGCATCTTACCTTCGCTTGGTCTGAAGTACAAGAAGTAAAAGAACAAGGCAACAAGGACATGAGAACGATTTAATGTGAAATTAGACTCTACAAGCTCAAATTTCTTATCGTCCATGCACGACGCTGTTCTTCCTTAAAGAACCATCGATGGTCTGCTCTTAATAACGACTCTCAGCGCAGAAGGCAAAGCCTGGGGCAGTATTTAAACCGAATACAGACTTGAAAAATGAGAAGTCAGCTTACCTAGGAGGCAGTGAGGGAATGGACGAAGCTTTACCACCACTTATGCCGGCAACAGCAGCAACCTACACACACACACACACACACACACACACACACACACACACACACACACACACACACACACACACACACACACACACACACACACACACACACACTTGGTATACATGCCTCAACTGTACATACAGAATACTACAGTTTAGTCATTTACACGTCCTATTCTAGACCCATAGGTATTAATACGTTGGTCCCACTTATGCAGCTCTAAATGTTTTTCAATAAAGGAAGTGGTTTCACCACCATTCTTATTGCAATGGTGGCATCCTATTACAGAACCATGCTGGAATTCAGCTCTTTAGAACAATCCATTCTTTCACTAATGTCTGTAAAAGCAGTCTGTACTGCAGAAAGGCTTTGAACTCGAGATATTCAGGTCATGCTTATAAGCAGCAACATACCTCAGAAAAAAAAAATACAACTATATTTACAAATACAAATATATTATTTTCAAGCACAAATAATGACATTTAGGGTTTTAATTACATTTGTAATATGATAAATCTGTTATATTCAAGCAAAAAGGACATTAATAAAACAATTAATTAAATATTAAATCATGTAAAAATACTAACATTTTTAAGCATTACATTAATATTTCGTTTCAGGCCAACAACTGACTACTTTCACAATCTACAATCTTCACTTCCAGCGTCTGACCCTGATTAACAGATGAAGCGTGTGACCATTGGCTGGTTTAATGGTTTTCGTCTCTGAACAATGGAAGGTAAATAAGTAGCTACCTGTGCGTTAGTGGTGGACGGGTGTGGAGGCCTCCTCTGGAATGGGGGCTTGGCTGGGGCTTGACTTGCGGGGCCCGGGGGGGCTAAGCAAATGAAAAGGACAGTTTTTCAGCGAGTATCTGCTTTTAAAACAGTTCAGATTTACGGCTGCAAGAGATTGGAAAAGCTGACGCTGTGAATTTCTAGTTGTCCTGCAATATCTATTGTGATATTAAAAGACAAGTTCAAGTTTAGTGTGCAGGATCTACAGGCCCAGCTGCAACGTCTGTTGGCTAATGTGCTGCAGGATGCCGTACGGAACCTGTATGTCTCAAAGCCCAGCTGCAGCTCAGCTTGTATCCAGGCTAGAGGAGCCCAACAGGGTACTAGAACTTCCTTTCAACTGTACAGTTTCCCCTGATAAACGTATGCTTTCACTGCAACACTGTAAACACTTACACATCATCATTACATTCACACAGTTTCATTCCATTTACACTCCTCCTTTATGTGTTTGTTCTTCTGGGTGTTTCTATCCAGCTTTTCAAATTCAAAAACAAACATTAGTGTGAAAACAGTCCTAAAAATATATCTGTTGGACAAACCACTGTGACATCATCTTCTAGTGCCATGAAGATTGAAGGCCTTGTGCGTTTAAGCTGCACCACAACAACCAATTTGAGGTTGAAGAGATTTGTTTTGATATATTTTTAAAGTCAAAGCCATGTTTTCGGCATCAAAATCAAAAACTCAAAATGAAAATACATTTATGCCACAACAAACGCACATGCACTCACATTTTCCATGACTACTGCTGGCTGATCTGACTGGTGTTGGCTTTACAGGAGCAGGTGAAGAGTCCCTGGTCTGCTCATCTACATGCTGATCATCTGCAGAGGGTTTAGGAGGCACTACTGCAGTTTGGTGTGGAGCTCCATCTGCCTGGGCTGGTACTAAAGACCTACGGGCAGCCACAGGAGGTCTAGCGGGTCGGGGGTCTACCGTTTTTTCTGGTTTATTTCCCTCTGAGATTTTGTTGGTCAGCAAAGGTCTGGGAGCTGGGACTGGATGGTTTCCCATCTGCTTAGTCTGATCTTCAAAAGAATGTTCAGTCTCCTGTACATCCTGCATTGGTTTGGACGGTTTTGGTGCAATCGCTGGTTTGAGGTTGAGCGTTCTAGGCCTTGGTTCTGGTCTGTTTAATGGTTCTGATGGAACACTGGCAGCAACATGACTCTCAGAAGCTACTTCGTCTTTTTCTTCTGCCTCTTCCTCCTCACTCTTCTCACTTTGGTCACTTTCATTAGACTGGTTGCCTTGGAAACCCTGTTCATCAAAGCCAAAGGCATCCAACAGCTCCTGCAGATACTTATTTGAGGAAACATCTGAGGAACTGTCTGTAAATCCGGCATAAACACTCTCAGCACCATCATCCTTCAGACGCACCAAGGTCTGAACTTTAACCTCTCTCGTCATTGGTTGATCTAGAACCTCCTCTCTGATGATGGGCTGCATGATCGCTTTGGAGCGTGGGCGTGGCTTGGGATGTGCTGAAACCTCCCGTTTCATTGGAGGATCATGGGCAGAATCTGAGAGAGCAGGTGTGGCTTTCAGGGGTGCGAGTTCATCAGGGACGTTCGTGAAGTCAGTCTGAACTCCACACTGCTCTGATGGAGGTTTGCTCAGAATTTCACTGCCGTGTGTGGTTGGCGGAGTGTGTGTGGTAAAGGCTGGGTCGGGCTCATCCAGCTCGAGCAGAGAGTTTGTTTGAGTTGGTGCTAGCGGGAGGGATGGGCGAGGTGGTTTCGGGGGACGGCGAGCTGGAGATAAAGAAGAAAACAAGCAAGTCATGTTTGTTCACGCAGCTATTTTTAAAATCCCCACAGATGCCATTTTTATCTCACTGCTATTTTTACTCGTCTTATGTTCCACTCTACCCAACACTGAAGGAGTGAGTGACTGGTGAGGAGGATGGTGAAACAGGAGTAAAACATCAGAGGGGAAATAAATATCTAGCACACGCCTGTCTTGACTCTTACCCTTGACAGCTCGTACGACATCAAAATCTCAGTACTGATCATAGCTTCAGAACTTGTAGAACCAGATCCTTCACACTGATTACTCAGTCTAGTGCGGTGGATTCTCCGAGGTGATTCACACAAGCTTTAGTCTACGTTATGCTCCTCTCTAGATGGTGCTAGGGATATAGGGGTAGTAACATATGGACATGTACTGAAGGAAGGAAGGGTTCAATAGCTGCTTTTCATTCTACAGTGGACCACACACACACACACACACACACACACACACACACACACATACACACACACACACACACAAAGGGTACAATGTAAATAAGACTCTACCAAGGAATGCTACAACTAGGCCTAATCTCAGTGAAAGGTGCCCTGGTTTGGAAAACTGCGTTTACCTTGGCATAGTTGAATAATGAGGGTTTGGTACATGGTAGTGACAAACCGTGACCCTCAAACATTGTTGTTCCTCCTTCAAGAGAAAATCCAGGATAAACAAAAACAGCTGGAAAAGCCCCCAAACCCCCAAAACTGTTCCGTAACAGTCTAGACCAAAAGTAACTCAGCCACTAGTAGCAATGGCTACTTTGGGAGAACATGGAAGAGATGGTAAAAAAATAAAAGCTAATGCCAGGCCGACTATTACGCATATTAGATCATGAGGGACAGCAGCCGGAACCCTGATTTGTGTGGAACCTGAAGGTGTGGCTTAAAAGAGGATAAGTGACCAGTGGCTGGACGAATGTCAAGTTAAAAGCTAACCGGGCCAAGTGGCTACAATCACAATTAAATTGCATCTGAGCAAATTTTTCGTTTAATCTCTACAGATCTCTCAGCTTACCCGGAGGACCGGTACGGTTCTTTGTGCCCGAGCTGTCCTTTTCGGTCTGCGTGGCGATGGTGACAGTAGAACGACGGGGAGTGGGAGATGATGAGGAGGAGACTGAAGAGGAGGGAGCGTTCTCGCGACTCTTTTCCCTGATTACCTGTTCATATGAAGGTGGGGGAAGCTGTGGGGTGGAATAAAGACAGAGTAAAGAAGTATTTGAGCATCACCAGTGATGCCACAGCCATCTGTGGCTGGGAACTCTGGGTGGACCTCCCTCTCACCTAACCACTGAAAAAGATAGCTATCTAGTGCAGAGCCGCTAACAGTGGTCAGCATTCGCTTCAAACCGTGTTACATTAGCAGCAGATAAAATGAACATCCTCATTTTTCAGAAGAGAAGACGTTTTGTAACTATTCTTACATGAACTGTAAGACTACCACTAGTCCATGAAGGCTGAGCAGGAGGTGGCGGTGGGGGGAAGGCTCCAGAAGCCCCAGGAAACCAGCTGTTGGTGGCCAGAGGTTCAGCTGAGAGGATGGTGATCTCTGGACGTCTGTGGTATGAAAACAACCGTCAATAAAAAAGAGATAAGACACAAACCACTGATGGGGCACGGAATAGAGCTGGGTGATGATACATTTCAGTGGAGCGCAGATATACAATATGACGTGAAAAGTACAATGTGAAAAATTAGGACACCATGATATCGTTCTTCCACTATATATCGAAATTTGACTTTCATTCCTTCTTTACACAAACCAAGTCCAAAGCTGTAAAAATGAATTCCACACCATTATATTTAACCTTTGGAACAATCCCCAGTTCACCTGCGTGCTTTATCAGCAGTAGCCGCAGCATGCTAATAACATTAGGAGTGGCATTGCTAACATTAGCCGCAGCATGCTGCTAACATTAGAAGTGGCATTGCTAACATTAGCCGCAGCATGCTAATAACATTAGAAGCGGCATTGCTAACATTAGCCACAGCATGCTAATAACATTAGAAGCGGCATTGCTAACATTAGCCACAGCATGCTAATAACATTAGAAGCGGCACTGCTAACATTAGTCACAGCATGCTAAAAACATTACAAGGGGCATTGCTAACATTAGCCACAGCATGCTAATAACATTAGAAGCGGCATTGCTAACATTAGCCACAGCATGCTAAAAACATTACAAGGGGCATTGCTAACATTAGCCACAGCATGCTAATAACATTAGAAGGGGCACTGCTAACATTAGCCGCAGCATGCTGCTAACATTAGAAGCGGCTGTTGTGGAGGACTTTGCATTTTTTGACTCGCTGCTGCCCTCACTGTGTTACACTTGTACCCAGAATGATTTGGCACTGATTGATTTGACATGCTAGTACAGTAGTACAGATGTACTTCGATCATTACCAGTATAAGCACCCACTTCTAGCACACAGCCCAAATACCAACTACAGTACAAAACCTTTTCTGTGCTGTTAGTTACTATGAATATCTTTCCGGAACTTTTCTAAAGACGTACGAGTCTCAAAATCGTGAATCAATTCAGGCAGCTGTAATGCAACGGAACGAGAATGTATTATTAGCTGCTTTTAAGGGAGAAAAACAACAAGAGCGCTTTCCTCTTACCGTCGGTCCCTGCTGTGGTCAGTCTGGGCAGCTGCTCTGTTGGACGCTGAAATATTTACGGGGGAGAACAGAATTCAGAACAGGACGTGTGCAAGAACGTGTCCCAAACAACAAAACAAGCTCATACTCACTTCTCTTAATCACAGCTCTTATTGAAGAGAGAGCTCCTTGACTACTGAAATGAAAAAAAGAAAAGCAGAGAAAGAGAGAACGTTATATCCAAGCCCTTATTTTCCATCATGTTTTATAGTTGAGGAGTAGAACTCATAACTGAGTCGGTGTTGTTCCAACTGTGACTCATTTGCTAACTGCAGCACTTGTACTTTCCTGGCAGTAGAATAGCTTTTACAGAGCAACAGGGAAAATGTTCCCCATAGAGCCACCAACCACACCAACATTCCTACATCATCTGGTGGGCTCACCAAAACATGCTGAACAACTGTTCTGTAGGAGTGCAAGAAAAGGTTAGTGAATATAGACGTTTATGGGACATCAGTACGTAAACTGATTATGACGTGGCCTTACCACAGGGGACGGCTTGGGGACGCCTGTTGTGGGGTGTTTTCTTGTGAGGCAAGGCAAGACATGAGAGTATGTGCCAGATGGATGGGACATTCCATTAGCAGATATGGCAATGACGTGTTTAGGCCAACCAGTGGAGCTGATCCATGGTACGATCACACCTCACATCTGTATGAAACCACCATCAGCCTGCACAATGCTTTGTTGAGGACTGGGATCCATGGTTTTATGGGGTCTGTGCCACACACAAACCCGTGAAAATCAACATCAGCCTGAAATAATTGCTATTGTGGATCTTCGGCCCTCCATTGCCAATCTTCTCAGGTCCAGTAGGCAACCTCACAAGCCCAGGTGGGTCTTCAGCTCCCATATCCCACAGAATGCCCATGACCGTGGCACCCACCATCATGCCTCACTTGAACTCATGTCCCTTTGCCATGAGCACACTGGCCAGGGTTAAACCTCACTCCCAAGAGAACACCTGACCTTACACTTCATAAATCCATCTACACGCTGAGATCACTTGACTTTCAGAAAGTCGATGTACTTTATGGAGTTTATGGAGTTATTTTATACTATAACAGAATTCAATCTGGTTTCACAATCCAGGTGTGTGGTTGTGGTGTGTGCAGATATGTGGCAGTGTTGCCTTATGGTTCTCTAATGGTGTTATTCCCTCACTTGTCCAGCAGCTCTGCGTCCAGACTGAGGAGATTATGACTGCAAAAAGCAACAGCAACTGTAAAACCGTGGTCCACACTTGTGCTTTTTTGTTTGGGTTTCTTTTGTTAAATTAGTTGCCAAATAATTACACCTCTACAGGCTCTACAGCCTCCATTTTCATTGTCTGAGCATTTGACTGGGCTTTTTGTAAACGCAGGTGCAAGGAAATGACTAATGAAATGACTAATTTCAACAGGTGTCAGCTTATGCTGGGCGGTTTACTAAATTTCCATAATATTGGTCTTCTACAGCAGCATGAACATGAGGTTTAGAAGAATTACTGTTTTTATTAGGCTCTAAATAAAACTTAATCATAAATATTTTAAATAATTTTAGTGCATATTTTTCCCCAAAGGCAGGTAGTCAATTTAATTCCCCATGTTTGACCGTCCATATTCCTGCTCGTGTCCTAATCAAATGGCAGGCGACTGAGGTTCTAAAACCTCACGTTATTTCAACGAAGTCAGCAGCCACACGTCTCACCCTTGAGATCATGAAGAAAAACATCACTAATTCATTCATTTTCTAATAAGCTGCCAAGAACCTATTTCTCTTGATCTCATGCAACAAGTATTTCCAGAAGAAAGGGGCCAAAGGAGCAAAGCTGGAAGCAGTTACGGTGGTTCAGCCCAACATTTGGCTTTCTGATAGAGCCCCGCTGATACCCAGAGAGATTAACACAGCAAGTTAGGCTTTCTTTAGACCAAGGGTCTTTCGCAAAAATGGACGTTGGCACAGGCTTAAAACCATGGAAATCATAAATAAACTTTGAGACAACAATGAATTCTGAATTATGTCAGTAAATTCCAAAAAGAAAATGTCAGGACATCTGTGCGTGAATCATGCGGCAAGACAACGACCATAAGCACACAAATCAGTCTACCAAAGACTGTTTACAGAAGAGTAAAGTTAATGTTTTGGAACGGCCAAATCACTGCTACTGACACTGGAAGTAAAGAATCTTAATTTTTAGGTCAGATTTATGCAGAATCATAAGTTCTAAAGGCTTCATGAACTTTCGAGCTCCACCAGGTTCTGGAAACATTGTTTGAACAGTCTCAGTGTCGTCTTACCTGGAATGGCGTTGTTCAGGCTTGTTCCTCTCTGCTCGTTCTGCACACACACACACACACACACACACACACACACACACACACACACACACACACACACACACACACACACACACACACACACACACACACACACACCTCTTTGAGACCACACTCTCAACTGATATTTTGGCACAGCTTTATTTCCTTTCTTTCTTCATGAAATAACTTTAACCATTTCTACAAGAACCTATTTCTATTCAAACCATGTTCCCCTCTAATGGTTTATTTGGTTGCTGACATTATGTCATCAAACATGACATCACTGACTGCAAAAATAGAGGGACATCGGTCATGTCCCAAAGCAGCCACAGCTTTTTCGGAAACATCCACAGTAAAAAAAAACAACAACAGTAAAAGCCTCCACAGCTTCCAAAAGCCTCACCAAAATTGAAAACATGAATTAACATTCAAACAGTTTGATTATTAACTCAATGTCTTCCCATGTCCTCTTAACTTCCTGTTAAGGATCACGACTGACTCCAGCATTCCACCGAAGAACACTGCCGACTGAAAAGCATGGGGGTGGGAGCATCATGTTTTGCAGCCAGTGGAATTAGTACATTGCACAAAATATATGAGATAATGAAGGAAGACAAGCTCGGAATTCTTCAGTGTAACCCCAACCCTCAGCAGTACCACTGCACTGGTTTTTAGAGCTGTCCCCGACACACCTGATTCAACTGTCCAGCTCTAACAGCTTTTCAGAGTTGCGTTAAACATGCAGGAGGGGGGTGCCTTCAACACCAGGGTTGAGAAACACCGAACTAGACAACTGAAATATGGACACACCTGGGTTTCCAACAGGAGAGTGACCCCAAAAACACATCAGAGATGAAGCAGCCATTAAGCTTTTGGAACGGCCTTCCCAAAATCCTGAGCTCAACCCTATCGACGATGTGGACTATTCTTAAAAGTAGTATCAGTTTCAGGAAACCAGGTCCTCCAATTGAACCTTCCCAACTCCAAAGAAAAAGAAACCACAGAAAGTCTAATATTGCCAAAGCATTAATGTAGAAAGTGAAGATAAACTAGATACCATGTTCTGACAGCAATCATCACAGTAGGTTTAAGATCTTCACAAGAAACACTAATGTTTCATATCAGTTGGATACTGGAGTAAACAGAGGGTTACATGCCCTACTGAAAATAGGACACCATGCTTAGTTCCGATACACTATCAGAACCGACAGACCGTTCACTTCCGACAGTCTAAGACCGGTCAGTGCTGTTCCTCAAGCATCGAGACCATTTACTTCTCAAACTTATGGAGAATAAATGTCAGTCAGGAGCACAATTAAGTGCTTTCAGCACCAAATGAACAAATTAAACACTTGAGAATACTGGCTGGTCTTATGTTGCACCGAGTAGGCCATTACTGACACATTCTTTGTTACTGCTAGGATACTGGGAACAACCCCAAGAAAGGGCAAGAAAGGGGGAGCCAGAGAGAGAGAGACTTGGAGCTTCGCTTCTGTCCAAAAACTCCCAGCTGTCATTCGCAGCATGACTGTGGCTTAGTCCTGCCGGGAACCCAAAGAGATAATAGACACCATTTAGCTGACAAGTCATAAGCCATAAATCTGTCAATGTGTCTCAATCAAAAATGACCACACGCCACAAACTGTGTTGTGTTGGTTATGGTTTCCTTTGAGTAGAACCACAGTACTGGGTGTATTTTTGTCCTACAAGTGTATCACTACAAGTGTATCACTAAATCAGTCCATTTTTAGTTTCCACAAATTTTTTTAAATGTTCTGTCACTGAAAGAAAATTTTAAATATAACTCTGAGGCACCAAACTTCAGCCATTCCAAATAACGTCCACTTCGGGATCTCGTTCAATCCCTCGTTCTTCCATGGATTTGAGGAAATTCCAAGGAATTCCCAAGATCCTCAAAATAATTGGCAAAAAACGGAAACAAGAGGAACTAGGCATTTGCCCAAGCGGCTGATATTGGGGAACTGTTTGATTGATCAATAATGGCTGACCTTACACAAGAGCATTGAGCGAAAGACCTTCTCAAAAGAAAATAAAGGCAGAAGACATGTCCAGCGGATGTTTGGATGATTAGTAAGTCCACTTTACATTCGTTACAGCTTCTCATCTCTAGTTTCTACAGAAACCTACAGTGAGATCTTTGCAGGTCTTTTGAACTTTCCATGCTAGCTCCTGTGATTTGGTCAAAATGAATGAAATGAAGGCATCAGTTGAGGAGAGTGAACTGTTCAGGTGAATGTTCACAATAAAAAAGTGTGAACAACCTAAAAAATGTCAACTTTGTTGAGAAAACTGGATTTGTGCTATCTAACCTGCTGTGTGATCACAGCCCAAGGGAGTGTTTCTCAACTCTGGTCCTAGAGGCACCCCTGCATTTTCACTGCTCCCAACACAACTGGTTCAAATATTCAGCTCATTAACAACCCCCTTCAGAGTTTCAGGGGACGTGACAAAGCAGGGAATCTTCTAAAATGTGCAGGGCAGGGGTGCCTCCAGGACCAGGCCTGAGAAACACAGGAGAGTCAAGTGCTGCCACAGAATATTTTCAGCTTCACAAAGAAGCATATTTATGAAGGATGTGTGAAGAACAAACATGGACCACAAACCCTATTCCTGCAGGTCCATCTTCCTGCAGGATTCAACTCCAACCCAAATCTAACTGACCCCCTCCAGCCAATCAAGAACTTCTGAAGGCAATGATCAGGTGGGGTGGATTAGTGTTGAATCTGGTGTCTGCAGGAAGGTAGACCGACCCCAGTTAATTCGAACATTTAATCACTTTCTGAACTTCAGCTCCGTTTCGGCTCATTTTGCTTTGACCTTTCTCCTGCGTTATGCAACTGGATTATATCCTACATATAATCTCCTCCAAAATACCTCCTGCAAAGTCAAGAACTTGAACTTAATGGCTGTTTTGACTGGAAATGTTACATATGAACCAGCGAATCACTCAGGCAAGGATTGTAAAGGCGAATTTTGCCTTCCTTTCCCAAAGATCTCTCACTTTTCAAGGCTTTGTGAGGTCCCTTCACAACTGGCGATTAACCGATCACCTGAATGTGGGCTCTCGTCACATGACACAGTGGTCTCGGCTGCTAATTATAATCCTTACTAAAGCTGCAGGAAACGGAGTGCCTTACACAACCTCTCTGAACTTTCTCTCCGGTCAGGGCCGTTAGTGGACTCTGGACTGGACGGTTGCAGCAGTCTTGGTTTAAATGTGCTTAATGGCCTGGATTTTAAAAGGCTTTCACTTGCTCAACTGTACTGTTGGTTCGAGTGTTGGGAGGCCATTCTTCCCATTCCACAAGGTCCTGAGATGTCCTTCCACAAGAGGGAAAAACAAACACTCCCAACACACTCACACGGCCACGGCAGTTCGGCCAAACAGGGCTGGGCGATATGGAAACAACTCATATCCCAATATATCTTCGCTGAATGGCGAGTTACGATGTGAGAGACACCATGTGAAAAAGTAGGACAGCCAATTAAGTCCTTCTTCCACCTTTATTATATTTAAACATATTGATCTTTTCTTCTTTATATACACACTAATCAACACAATTATACATGCACATACATACATCATATATATATACTATTATATCCACTAATATAGTGTCCTTTACACACCAAGTCTTACACCCCATACTTAGTGTACATAAAGCGAACAGGGACAGAGGGGAGCAGAGTAGAGGAGGAGCAGATAGAAGGGAAGAAGCAGAGTAGAGGAGCAGAGTAGAGGGAGAGAAGAAAGAAAGGGAGGAGCAGAGCAGAGAGTAGAAAAAAGGAGGAGCAGAGATAGAGCAGAAAGAAAGAGAGGAGCAGAGAGAGGGAGTAGAAAAAAAGGAGAGGAGCAGAGTAGAGAGGGAGCAGAAAAAAAAACACAAGACTTTAAAGCTCAGTATAAACTCGATCTCCTCTGTCCATATCCTGATACTGATATGAGGAGATAAATATCACCCAGCAGAAGATCCAAATCCCCACCTAGCTTTGATCAGAAACACCTGCTTTACCTTTATCTCCACCAGGATGCAGCAGATCCTCCAGCAAGATCTCAGCTTACAAAGTCGAGGAGTCCTGAAGCCCTACTGACCTCCTTACTCTCATTTCCCAAAACCTCTGCTAATAACACAGTCCCAGCACATCTACAGGTCACACAAGTGACTCCACATCTCAGGAGGCAAATCCAGGTCCAGAAATGAAGAACCCCACATGACTTTGGTTCTGCTGCTCTCAGGACCTGGATTTTCCACCTTTCCACCGTCAAGTATATCCAAACACACCTGATGAAACGTTCCCCAGCGCTGGGTTTCGTCCTGCTCTGGACTCCTCTTCATCTTCAGTTCTCGCCTCGGCCATGCTGAGACACAACAAACCACCACGATCCCTGACTATCTCACCATCTCTGCTGGCTTACTTCACCACGAACAGCTTCTCAGACCTTCTCAAAACCTCTCAGATCTTCTGAAAACTTCTGAAAACTTCTCAGGTCTTCTGAAAACTTCTCAGGTCTCCTCTAAGCCTCTGCTTCCGTCAAAGTAGACGAACTGGACCTCCTACCCTTCGTTATCTAGAAGAGAAACTACAGAACTACAATACAAACTCTTCCCTGAAGGTTTTGGTACGATCCCACACTCTGACGTCAACAGGAAGCAGTTCCCAGTCTGCACACCCAGTAAGGGAGGGCGCTCCAACTGACTGACATCTGTCCGCACACTGCTGGAGAGAATCCAGATCCGCCCACTGGTGGACTCCGTTCCGGTATTTCATCCCGGCTGACTGCGCGGCTCCGCTGCGGCTCAGCCAATCACAGCCGCCCGGGCGGTCGGAGTGGAGTCCCGGGACGGAGTTCCTGCTTTCTGGATGTGGATTCTCCCCTCCATCACAGAGAGACGAGTTTATTTCAGATCTGAAAGTGGACAGAAGGATGGACACGTGAGCTCTGATCTGCTGTTCTGTGTATCCAACTTTAAACCACCAGTTTGTCACTTTTATAATGTAAACAAATCATCAGCCCGTTTTAAGCCCTCCTTTCCTATTTGTTTTTTTTATTAGATTTTTTTATTTATTTTAATTATTTTATTTATATTAAGTTTCCTTTTCGTGGTATTTAGAATAAATGATAACCTTTATACCAACAACAATGTTGTTATAATCATAATATAAACAACAAGAACAACAATAATAAAAATAATGATAATAAAAACAGCAACAATAAAATAATAATTAATATTATTATAACAATAATGGTATTAATTATAATAATAATAATGATGATGATCATTATTGTTATTGTTGTTGTTTGTTGTTAGTAGTAGTATTGGTGGTGGTGGTGGTGATGGTGGTAGTATCGTTACAATGTCTACGAACTAAATTTGATTTTGTTTTTATAATATTTTGTGAATTAATAAACACATTTCAGCATTTTATTTAATACACAAATAACAGTGAGTACAGATCTGAAGTTATAAGTTTATAATTACAAAAGTGTGAAAACACACTCGTCTTAGTGGAAGCAGGTGCAGAGCAACAAGTGTTGACTGTCTGTTTTGCAGTGAGCGCTAGAGGGCGCTGAATAGCCGTGAATGGAGAAAGACCAGCCCAGTCCAGAGCTGATCTGATCACCTGATTATTAGGAGTGTTTGAGTGTGTTCACCATGTAACACACTAATGAAGAACAGCTATAAATGAACATTCCCACTTTATTATAATAATATAACATTAGTATTTATTTATTACACATTAGACTGCACTACACAGCTGCACATCTGCACTTTATACTCCACATCTTACCCTGTCCTCAGTCTTTCCTTACGCTGCACTGTAAACAAGCTGGTTTCATTTCAGCTATTTAGACTTCTTGCTTCCCCCATTCAGATATGTGGGTACATATTCTTACCAGTTTACCAGTTCATCAGTTCACATGTATGTGTTTGTAGCTGTTGGGGGTATGAACTAACACAACAGAGAGAGAGAGAGAGAGAGAGAGAGAGAGAGAGAGAGAGAGAGAGAGAGAGATTAATCAGCCTGCCAGCTGCCGTGTCTCTCTGGGTTGGTCTACAGAGGGAACTGTGTGAGACTGTAAATAAACAGTGCATCCTGTACTTCACTGTAATTCCAGTCTTTTTTTTATTTGTTTGTTTATCTTATAAAGCTGGAGTGAAGTACACATGCAGTACAGTCCACATGATAGCAGAGTAGTATAGTAATAACACTGCCCTGACTTCTGTGTGTGTGTGTGTGTGTGTGTGAGAGAGAGAGAGAGAGAGAGAGAGAGAGAGTGTCATATATACAGACTGTAATGTAACCTTGACTGACACAGCTCAGCTCGGCCCCCTGTGTCAGCCCATTGGTCAGTGTGTGTGAAGGGGGATGGGCTTTGTGTGGGTCAGTTTGGAGTCCCAGCACACCTTGTGTCACCGGAGGATTACTATCTCAGGCTGGGACAGAGCCTGGACCGGACCAGACTGCCGTAGAAGAGGTCGCAGGAACAGGGCCGTGGTTGAGCTGAGAGGTCTTCCAGAAGAGTGTGGTGGGATTAGTCTGACAGAGCTGCAGGTAAGACTGGACTGGACGATTACTTTTATCTCCAACTCACTGAATCGGTCTCTGATTCAAACACACAGCTCTTTCATGGTCTTTAACTGGGTTATACTGGGTTTGTTTGTGGACAGTAGTAAACATGTATAGGAAGAGTGTTCATCTGGACGGTCATGGTGTTGAACTGAAATCTCAGACACTGACCCAAACATGATCTGCCTTCTGGAATCTCAGGTTTCTACAGAAACCAGAAACAGAAACAATGTAATACAGAGTAGGTTTTCAACTCGGAGGGTCACCAAGGGTCAAGAAGGCCCAGAACCAAAGTACAAAAAATACATAATATAAACTTTGAAGCTGTACACCAATCAAAACATTAAATCATAATATCATTTATAGTTCTATAATTCCAGACTGTAGTCCATCTGTATTCTCCTCCTTTCACCCTGATCTTCAATGCTCAGGACCCCGCAGGACCACCACAGAGCAGCTATGATGTGGGTGGTGGGTCATTCTCAGCACTGCAGTCACACTGACATGGTGGTGGTGTGTTGGTGTGTGTTGAGCTGGTATTAGTGGATCAAACACAGCAGTGCTGCTGGTGTGCTTAAACACTGTGTCCACTTACTGTCCACTCTAATCCACACTTAGACCGAGTTGGTCCACTTTTAGATCTTTAAAAAACTAATTAATTAATTAGTTTTAATTAATTAATTAACTAATTAATTAAAATTAATATTAAACACGATTCTTAACTTGTACATGAATTAACGTTCACATGATTACCACGACATCTTATCTATCTATCTATCTATCTATCTATCTATCTATCTATCTATCTATCTATCTATCTATCTATCTATCTATCTATCTATCTATCTATCTCAACTATACAGAATTGCCACTGGACATAAATTACTGTTATGCCTTTTGCATAATAATATTATGTAATGGATATTAAAACACGTGGTTGTTTACTCATGCTTGTTAGGTAGGCCCTAGGCAGAGCAGGTTTGATATCTAGACCTCAACCGTGTTCTTGGAGGACTTGCGTGAGTTAAACAGTTACACAGTTAAAAATAGCCACCAAAAAAAAAAAGCAAGCTGAGTAAATAACAACGCGTACTGATCTCCTTATAGACCTGCAGTGGAACATCTCCCAATGTTCAGCCTCCAATTAGCAAAGGAACTGTTAGATTTAGACCACTTTTATTGTTTTTTCACTTCCTATTGGACTGTTCAGCCCTTTATGGACAACTTCTCTCAATATCTTATCAGGTTCTTTAAGCACGTTCTACCAACTTGCTCAAAGCTCTCTCACCTGTCCTGGATTTTCAGTACTCATTACCCCGTCAAACTGGAGCTGTACATGCATATTTTGGTTTCAGAAGGTACAAAGACTGTAAATGTACCCACAAAGATGGTACGTGATCTTTCACAATCACAGTACCTGGAAGATGAAGCTCATTTGTATCTTTTTCTCGGACTTTCTTCAGACCTAAGTGACGAGCAAGATACCTCCCCCAGTGACAGTTTGTACCATATTTTTTTTAGTGCAGGTTGCTTTTATTTACTTTTTAATTTCGTAATTCACCTAAAGTGACCTAAAACTGAAAATACAATGACTCGTTAGTCTGTAATGAGATGTTACAGCCACCAAAGGAACAAATCAAGACTGTTCATTGTTCATTAATCATGTTTTTAAATAAAGTCAATAAAAGTAGTTTTAACCTGCAGTAGTGACTGATAGTCATATATAAAAGTTACATTTTCATGCTTTTAAAAGCCAATAATGTTAAAGTCTTTGCCTTTAAAATGAAAGGTCACTTTTTGTCCTTTAACGGTTACTCATAGTCATACTGTTTCCACTTCTCAGTCACTAAAATCATTATTCTACCTTTTAAATGTCACAAAAGTCACTTTTTGCCCGTGACGGTCACTCAAAGTTACACATTTGTATATGGAGTGAAATGAATTGGGAAACACATTCTTCACCACTAACATCTGCCTGCTTTGTTGACAGTTTTTTTTCTGGAGACTGTTGCTCAGCCTCAAAATGAGAAAAACAATCTTCTTTAAACCGGGAAATCAGGGCAAATCACTGTACGCCTCTCTCTAAGTCTCACTCTTCTCCATCTGCTGTGTGTGTGTGTGTGTGTGTGTGTGAGAGAGAGAGAGGGAGAGAGAGAGAAAGAGAGATTACTCCACAGATTGATGGATTTGTTGTCTATCCTAACCCGCTCCCAGGCTCCTGGTGAGAGATAAAAACCCCCATTTCTGATTAAGCTTAAAATCTGACAACACACCATTGTGTGAGAGTCAGGAGAATCTAAATATGATTCATATTTATTCTTTAATACCCTTATTATAACTGGCTTATAATAGAAAGTCACTGAGTTGGTCAGTTCAGCAGCCTCTTGGCTGCCCATTGTACACGGGTTTATGATCAGAGGAGAAATATGTGGGAATTAATCAACGCAGTATTCCTTTAAATTACATTATCCTTTCTGACCCAGACATCACTGTCAGGACTGCAAGGATTTTAACTCTCTCTCTCTCTCTCTCTCTCTCTCTCTCTCTCTCTCTCTCTCTCTCTCTCTCCCTCTATTTCAGCACTGGACTCCACCTGCAGCCATGACTGTCTCGAGGTAGGAATTGTAAGGAATGCTGTGGAATGCTGGCAATGTCGGCGCCGGGGCCTCCACCCTGTAGGGAAGGGCCTCTGCGTCTGTGAAGGAGGAAGTCAGATCAGGGAACAGATGTAGTATAAACAGAACAGGGACCATCTAACAAAAACACATTTACTTTATTAAAGGAATACTTTAATCCTGTTTCTCGTTCCATATCTGGAACGTGTGTAGTGTACAGTCAGTCATCACAGGCAGGAATTCCCTCGTACACAGAGGGAAAAAAAAGTGTTGATTCAAAGCACCCTTGCAATGAAAGCCTACTTGATTTGCTTGATTTATGGATTTTTAATTTAATAATTAACTCAACACTGAATACAGCAGTTAGACAATCGACTGGAAAACACTGAAGTATTCCTTTAAACACTGCAGTCAGAGATCAAAGGCTTATTATCCAGTTGTGAAATCCTGAAACTGTCATATATCAAACGTAATATAGTATGTACGACTGTTCTTGTATGGAGTTAATAGAATTTGTAATTTTCATATTTTCACTTTCCTTCAATCCAGTTCGCCACCGTATCCAGCCTTTCCACTGCCGTTTGGACGTGATGAAGCAGAGCCAACTATCTGACCATCTGCATTATGGTGTAGCTCCTCTCACTCACCAGAAGGATGATGGCATCTGTGGTCTCGGTTGGCGACAGAGGCCGGACCCTGAACCTGAGGGGTGTGGATCCAGAGACATGCATGATCGTCTTCAAAAACCACTGGGCACAAGTAACCATTCCCTGCTACATTCAGGACTATTTACCTGCTTTTATTATAGAACATGTAGGACCAAAAAGAAATGGATGGAACCATGGAAAAGATGACCCCCTCCGTGAAGGTTTCTGCAGTCTGTGATGTTTCAGGGGGCCATGTCATCTGCTGGTGTTAGTTCACTGTGTTTTAGTGGTTCACTGGTCCACGTGGATCAGACACAGCAGTGCTGCTGGAGTGTTTAAACACTGTGTCCACTCACTGTCCACTCTATTAGACCCTCCGACCCAGTTGCTCCACCTTGTAGATGTAAAGTCAGAGACAGAAGCTCATCTGTTTCTGCACAGTTTGTGCAGGTCATGCTCTGGTTCCTGGTTGGTCCCGCAGGGACACTGAGGGGTTTAAACACTCCAGCAGCACTGCTGTGTCTGATCCACTCATAGCTGTGCAACACACACTAACACACCACCCCCGTTTGTATTTAATTTTTTTTTCTATGATATCGACCCTTTAAGATTGTGCAACACATGAATTATTCAGGTAAAAATGTGAAGAAGTGAAGAAGCTAATATATAAATGACGAGAGATGATGAGAGTTAATCAGTGTGTCCTTCACTTTCCCTCTCAAAGGTTTTACGCATCCTGGAGAAGCATGATCCCATGCGTAGTAATGGTGGTGTTGGCCTCCCACCCTGCCGCTTGGGCCCGATCCCTGGTGACGAGGCTAGTGCCGTACAGAATTATGTGGAACACATGCTCTTCCTGTTGATGGAGGAGGAGTGTGGTGTTGGTGGAGCAATGGGCCCAATCCTGGAGTTTGTAGTGGTGGAAAACGTGATGGAGAAGCTGTTCCTGTGGAGTCTACGGCGTGAGTTCACTGACGACATGAAGCTGGAGCAGCTGCGCATGTACGAGATGCTGGTGGGTCAGGCTCGGCAGCCGCTCTTACACCACAAGCCCATCCTCAAGCCTCTCATGATGCTGCTGTCTGCCTGCTCTGGCCCCTGCACTGTGGGGCCCTCCTGTGCCCTAGGGCCCAGTAGAAGCTCTGCAGTTGGGCCCATGGGCCCGGCGGTGGAGGTGGAGCTGGTGCGGCTGCTGCACCAGCTGTGCCTTGTGCTGGCGCGGGATGCCTCAGTGCTGGAACTCTTCTTCCACAGCAGCCAGGACCAGGGAGCTGCCAACTTCCTGCTCTTCTCACTGCTCGTGCCCTTTGTTCACCGGGACGGGCCAGTGGGCATGCAGGCCAGGGATGCACTTACGCTCATCATGGCCCTTTCTGCACGCAACGCCGTTGTGGCCGATCACATTGCCCAGAACACTTACTTCTGCCCGGTGAGTGGGAGTGGCATTGGTTTGTAACCATTGATCACTAATATTGATAGACAATCAAATTTCATTGAAGCCTTTCTTGAAGCCAAACATCAAAAATACAGTCTTGTGACAAAATTAGATCAAACCCTGAAGCCTTGTAACAGCATTGGTTCCCTCCTTTATCATCAAATTTCTAATTGTTCCGAGAACTTTATAAATCCCTCCCCAGACGAATCTGCATCTATAGTCTATCTGAAAGCCTGGATCTTGCCCTCTTTCTCACCAGAATATTGTGCTTGAATTCATATATTTTACAAATGATTTTTAAGACATTTCTTCAGTTTTAGGCATTTGGATACATCACCTCCGTCCCGCAATACTGTTCATATAAATAAAAAAAACAAATGTTTTTGTAGGGTGTCCTATTTTTTTCACACGACTGTATGTTTGGTGTCTAGTGTTTGCATTGTGGGGGGCAGACTTGGCATAAAGTTAGAACAGTGGCCTTGGGACCAGACGTTCGCTGGTTTGAATGCCCCAAACCAAGTATCAGTGCTGGAGGTGGCCTTCAGCAGGTAATCTCCAACTGCTCCCTGAGTGCTGAGGTGCCACCTCTCCAGGTGTGTGTTCTCACTGCCCTAGTCAATAGTGTGTGTGTGTGTGTGTGTGTGTGTGTGTGTGTGTGTGTGTGTTCAATGCCACAGATTGCATTTAGGGTTAAATGCAGAGAATGAATCCTGATGTACTGCTGTGGAATGAATGCGTGTTCAATCTGAATCTAAAGGGAAAGTTTTTTCTTAAAGTGCAACACCTGTGGGTTGCTGTGACATAATGAGTGGAAAATTTTATAGAAACATGCTACAAACAACACAACGTTAGCTCACATAGGTAGTACAGATACCTCAGTGTCGCAATGTTATATCGCTGCTGTCCTAAAAAAAAACTTGTTTTCATTGTGGTGCCTTTACAGGACAAGGGAATCTTCTTCGTTTTCAGTGAACGTCAATGTCAAAAGATTTTAGAGTGTGTTTGGAGTGGTCCATTTATCATGACATTTTGATACAATGTAAAGAATATCTACCAGATTTACTTTATGTCAAAAATGAAAAAGGGCTGCAATGGTGATACACATTTTGGAATGTAAGATCTGCTAAAACACCCAGCCTGTAGTGGCCTGTAGCTGGACAGAGACTGCTCATTTCAGGAGTCCCGCTGAGCCGCTGTAGTTGCAGTACTGTGAACCCTTGATTGCGGCTTTAACAGCAGGATTAAGTGAGCCAGCAAACCTGACTGTAGGGGAATTGTTCTCTGAGTCTGCATTCACAAAGTAGGCCTGTTGATCCAGAATCAGATTGCAGGCCTTGTGTGTTCATCAGTGAGACTGGACCATACACAGCCTTTCTGTGTATCGAGAGCATCAAGAGCCACCACACACAGACATCTAAAATAAAGCCCCTCCTGAAGCATCTGATCTGGAATAAGGAGAAAAAGAACCGGAGTGTTGATCAGAGCTCCAAAGTCGTCTTTTCAGATGAAAGTAAATTTTGCATTGAATTTGGAAATCAAGAGGCCTAGAGTCTCAACTCAATCTCCGAGAGTCTGGAGGTTGAGTGAGGAGACACAGAATCCAAGGTGTCTGGAGCCTCAGGCTGTGATGATTTATCATCGGCCGTGTTTTATTTTATGCTTCCATCAGCTGACGAGCTTTAGGGAGATGCTGAATTTCTTTTCCAGCAGGACTCAGCATCTGCCCACACTGACTTATAAGCCTTATAATAAAATAAAAAAGGCTTGAAATATTTCAATTTATGCGTAATGATTATAATAATCAATCAATTAATCAATCAAAGTTTATTTACATATCGCTATACGAGATGTCACAAAAAGGCTTTACAGAAATCCCACCACTATATTAATTTTGGTCCTACACTATAAACGTGTTCTTCAAGGGTTCTTTAGCAAAGGCAGTGGTACTATATAGAACCATGAGAACTCACAGAATTGTTTGTATGCTTAATTGGTTTCCTTTCCTGGTTAGCAGTTGTTCTCTGTTGTGCTGAGAATCAAAGAACCCTCTTTATAGAAAACGTAATATTAGAGCTATGAAATATGTGGTTGCAGGTACAGAGAGAGAGAGAGAGAGAGAGAGAGAGAGAGAGAGAGAGAGAGGGAGAGAGAGAGAGAGAGAGATAGAGAGAATAGTGAATGGTTTATACTGTGATAACTCAGACTCCGTTGTGTCAGCCTTGTTGAGGTACTTTGTGGTGAACTGGAAAAGCAGTGATGTAACTTCTCCAGTAGCTGCCAGGTATTGAGAATACAACAGTTCTAGTTCTGAAATGTGATTGGTTAAAGCATGCTCAAAACCACTGTTACTTAGTTCTACACTAACTGTGTCAAATATATTGGGACACACTGTTTCTTGTGAATCATTTGTTGGAGTAACTGTCTCTACTGTTGAGGGAAGAGTCTCTATTACATTTTGTAGCATTGCTGTGAGGATCTGATTGCATTCAGTGACAGAATGTTAGGTTGAAGACACAGATACTATGCCATGGCAAGTGTCACTGCCAGATCTATAATGTGTGGGGTGCTACTGGAAACGCCATTAACACTCCCTATCACTGAATCTACACTGAGTTCAAATATTCAAGCTGCATGGGATGGATTATCACACAGCATCATTAAGGACCTTTTCGACTGGGAGTCAAAGTGCTGAGACTCATTTAGACTCATGTTGCGTTTCATCCGACACCTTTATTGTTCCTGGTAACCTTTATCTTCCTTCCCAATAACACTGCAATCATACTGTGAGAGAGAGAGAGAGAGAGAGAGAGAGAGAGAGAGAAGGGGGGGCAGAGAGACAGAGAGACAGAGAGATGTTGTGGGATTCAATACAATCACTGGCTGGGTGCCATAAAATTCCCCTGAATTCAGTGCCCACCCAGTTAGGCTTGACCACACACACACACACACACACACACACACACACACACACACACACACACACACACACACACACACAGTCAAACTTGGTGACCCGCAAAGGGACTGATTGCATTACAAAAACAAAGCAGCATGGTAGCTTCCCCACCCCCACCTCCCGCTCTCTTAATCTGAGTGGGATTTTAATCCCAGTCACGGGATTTCTGCAGTTTAGAAACAGAGTGCTTTTACTGTGGGATTATTCCGTGGTTTTCATGCTCCTGATGCCACTGACCCAAATAAATCCACGTGCAGAGGAGACCATGTGTGAGGGAATGTTAAATGCTGTGTTTCTTAGGGTGGGTTGTGATTATTATTATTATTATTATTATTATTATTATTATTATTATTATTGTTAGTAGTATTATAATAACTATGGCTAATTGGATTGAAGTTTAATACATTCCTTACATACATACACTTTAAAGCCTGAATCATCAAATAATTGTCAAAGAAGTTTTTAAATTGTGGTGTTTATTTGACCTTCTGGCCAATTATTTACAAAAAATTCAGTAACACTTTGCATATATGACATTAATATCACAGGCATTTACTCCTCACAGAGGTTGTTTATAAACAACCAAAATACATAGAACACTGAACGGTTTAACCCCTTCTGCTCTGTGAGAATCACTGATTTGTAAATACAGATACAGCAGTGCAAAGTGGCTGAGTTATTACAGGAGGGAAAAAAAACGGGAACTACTATCATATTTTTATTATATTTTCTCATTTATATAATTAACTGTTATACATTGTACATTATTATTGTTTATAGATGATTTATTAATGATTTTGCTTTGATCTCAGAAACTTGAAATTTTGGGAAACAATTAATATGTCAATTTTATAGAAAAGTATGTATATTGTTTGTGTGTGTATGTGTGCAGGTCTTGGCTACAGGTCTCAGTGGGCTGTATTCTTGGCTCCCGGCTAAGCTAGAGGTTTACAGTGAAGGATGGCACTGTTTAGAGCAAGCTGATTGGATGCAGGTTCCTGCCCTCATCCAGTTTCTCAACTCTCTACACTTCTGTAGCACCGTGTGCAAGGTGAAGCTCACACATACACACACCCTCCATGTAAGGCGTAGCCACCCTCATGTCCTCCTTGTGTGTTTACCTTACGTTACCTATTCCACCTTCACCATGTCATACTTGTTTTTTGCCCCGCCCCTTGTAATCCCTGTCAGATATGCCAGTATTCCTTTTGTTTCAGCAACTCCCTAGTAACACCCCAGCTACCCTAGCAAGTGTCTGAGATACCATATTAAACACCTTGAATGCTGTGGCAACTACCTAGTAAAGCAATATCATAGCAACCACCAGAAATATCATAGCAGACACCATGAAATACTATAGCACCCATCTAGCACTCACTTAACATCACTGCAAGAACCCTATGAAACCATCACAATCAACTATGACACCATATCAACTATCTGGGATACCATAACAACCATTTAGCAGCCAATAAGCAACATCAAAGGAAACACTTAGCAAATTCTAAGCAACCTCCTGGGATGCTGTTGCAACCCTCAATTAACACAGTTGTGACCAACTAACAATACCATATGAACTACCTAAATATAACATATAAACACAGTAACAACCATCTGTTATACCATAATAACCATCTAACACCACCTTAGCAACACTGTACCAATTACCTGTGATGCCTTATCAACTGCATAGCAACAACATAGCAACCACCTATCAACCACCAAACAACTCCATAGCAACCACCTAGAAAACCTCAACAACTGTGTAACAACAGCATCGCAACCACCACAGTTTCCCCCTATAGATCACACAGCTTTGCATGTCTGCATGTCCATCAGATAAAGCACTTTCATAGTTGTTATTATACTACTTTGTCAGGCGCTGTTAAACAACCCTGACAGTCTAAGGCCAGTGTGTGTGTGTGTGTGTGTGTGTCTGTTATTAGGTGGCCCACCCCACTATCAGAGATCAGCTGCTTGGTTACATCTATAATGGTTTCCTAGTGCCAGTCATGGCTCCTGCATTACATAAGGTGAGACTGTGAGTGTTTCCTCAATCATTTCATGTTTTATGTAACTAACACACTCACACACACACACACACACACACACACACACACACACACACACACACACACACACACACACACACACACACACACACACACACATTTGTACTCTTTGTTCTAAGTCTAAGTGTGTTCTCAACTTTCTGTTGCTTGGTCAGCTGACATTGGAGGAAGTGATGACAACGACTGCGTATCTGGAGCTGTTCTTGCGAAGTATCACTGACCCCGCCCTCCTCCAGACCTTCCTCATCTTCATCCTCAGACATCGCCATGACAACGTGAACATCCTCGACACTCTAGTCAGCAGAATCAACACACCTTTTCAGGTGATACAAAGTCATTCTTTGTCATGTTCGTTTTATGACATTTATTGATCAAATCTGATTCTGGCAGTTTTCCTTTACATGGTGTCCAAATTTAAGTGATGAATGGACCAATAGAAATACAACAAAATGAACTGGATGGATGGGGCACCATTCTTCCTTAAGGTATCCTCTCAGATGGTGTTCTGATGATGGTGGTGCCAAATACATCAGTCCACAATCTCCCACAGCTTTTGAGATGGTGATTGTGAAGGCCATAGCTTATTCTTTACCACAGTGGTTGCCCTGGTACCCTGTGGGTGGGGGCTTGTCATCCTGGAATGCACCACTCCTATCAGTATAGAAATATTCCATCATAGGATAAAGGATATAACAGAATAATGTTCTATTGATTTTCAGTGACCATTTCATTTCTAGCGAAATGCCCCCACAGCATAACAGATCCACCCCTCGTTATCGGGGGCAAGCATTCGGGCTCTGTACTGTTGCCCACTTGTCAAAGACATGGTGAAGGATGACTCTTTCTTCTTCCCCTTTGGATCTTGCACACGTGAACTCTAAAATTGTCACTCCCCTGCCTCCCCCTTTCATTGATTAAAAGTCTCATTTGAACTATATCACAGTATTGATGAACACTTCAGATACTGTGTGAATAATGTGATTGCATCTCATCCTCCTGCTCCCTGTGTTTTGTAGTTGGGTACAGTTTCTCTGGCTCTGTTCCGCACACTGATCGGACTGTACTGCGAGGATGTTATGCTGCAGCTCATTCTCAGGTACATGTCTATGCTTTCTGTTTTTGCCTCGTCTTCTTCTCATCACCCGTTCTCAGCTCCAAAAACCTCTCCCGTACTTTACCCATATAACAGCTACTACTAATGATGAAAGCGTCTATGGATGGTGTAGTCCATCCAGGTGGTCGACAAAGTATAAGGACAAAGTTCTGTCCTGTCTGACCTCTTCTTTCATACATTCTGGAGAAAAACTCTCCATTTGGTTGTGAGATTTCAGAAGCAACTTGCTGGCCCTTAATGAGAATACTGCTGTCAAAGTGTCACGATCAGCTTCAGCTAGGCATGTCCAACTTTTGTCAAGCTGGGGGAAAAAGCAGATACTGCTGGAGATCTGGTTCTTCATGGGGTGCTTTCACACTTGGTCTGAATCAAGGTCTGAACCAAGGTTCGTGTTTTTGGTCTGGTTAGGTCTGGTTGGCACCTCTGGTTGGTCCTCATCACCCACGTGGCCTATGTCTCCCTATACAACACACTGATTGGTTTGTTGTTGGGTGCCCATCTAAAGGCGGCCTGCTGTCAAGAGGTTTTTCCAGGTGTTGTGCCAAATCCCTTGGTCCAGACAGTGATTCATGGCACCCTTCCGACCTTTTATTTTGCTCTTTTGGTTTCCAGCTGAACTAGACTTGCTGCTGCTTTCTTTAGAGGCAAGACACGGCCTTACTTGTATTTGTCTTCTTTTTGTTTGCTTATTTCTGTTATTTGCTATAGCCTTGTCACAATCACATGACCATGTGTTTCAGTGTTTACGTGTGGGTTTTTGTTTCAGCTTGTTTGTTTCACTTGTTGTCTAATGACTCTAGTGCCAATCAGCATTCTGCGAGTTTTACACATCACATCCTTTTCTTGGATTGCTTGGAACCACAAGAATGCCTGGTTACAGGTATCAAATATCTCTAATGAAGAAACAAAAAAGCCAGTTTGACGTGAGAAATGTAGGTACCATGCAGTGGAAAAGTGCTATTTAATTGTTGTCTTGGCTTTAACGGCACCTCCCCTTTATCATTATGCACACCTCTAGAACTGTGAATCCATGCACATTTCTGTGTCCAAGAAAAAACAAAGGGCTGTGTTTTACGTAGTGTAATTTCACAGCTCGAGTGGCCCTACAGTCTAACTGCTGCTCATCAAGTGTTTGGAGATCATAAATTAAGGGCCCAGACATCCATTGCCAAGTGAAGTCATGCTATGAGTTCTGACCTGCAGATGAGAATAAACAGCACACAAGTGGAGGAGGAGGAACACAAGCACAGATCTTACACAATAGAAACCAGGTGCCGATGTGTGTGATTAGAGAGAGGAGCTGGAGGTGGAGATGGCCAGTCATGAACAGGAGAGACCAACTGAACAATCAACTTCTCTACTTCTTCTTGCAGGTATCTGATTCCATGCACTCACCTGCTGTGTCGTGAGCGTCGCAGACTAAGGGAGAGAGACTGCTATTCCTCCAGCGCCTCTGCACTCCTCTCTCTCACTCCTACTTTCTTCATCCCCAAACCCTGCCCCTCGCCAACGCTGCCCCCTAAACCAGACTACATTCTCTGGTCAAAGGTTACGGAAGGTCTGCTGAAGGGGAACATGGGTAATGAAGATTTTTAAGATGGCCTTTTTGGCAGATGCTTTTCTAGTTTCTAGTTGTCTAGTTCTCCATTCAGAATGCTGTGTTTGTCTAGGACTGGGCGTAGTTCTTGTTTGGAACCCCTAGAAGTCAAGCAATCTAGGACTTATCTAGAATCTAGGTGTTCTACTTGGAAATAAGTGCAACTGTAATGTCTTTCATTCCAGGGCTTGAAGACCTCTTTGCAGGTGGAGACAGTGCAGGACACTCACGTTTGATGAACCCAGAGCCTTTGATGGACAAGAACTACCTCCATTACCTGAGCGATGCCCGCAGCATCATCAACACTAGCGTTCAGGCATGTCGGGCATGGTCTGCACCTTATGATGGACTAAACCCTACACCTGAGGAATACCGTGGGGAAGAGGAGTTAAATGAACCAGAGACTGAGAAAGCAAAAGATGAAGAGAAAGATCCACCTCACAACTCTCCTCCACCCCGGCCCCCTACACCACAGCCCCCTTCTGAAACCAGTTCAATCAGTGAGCGAGAGCGAGGTGGGACACTACTGGAGCTGGAATGGGACGATAGTTATGATGCTGCCCCAGATACAGAGGGCAACCAACAGATCTTGGAGAATTCACACATCTCAGAGTGCACAATCCCGGATGAGCCCCCAAAACACATTCAGGAGATGCGCAAAAGCGCCATCATGCTGATCAGGGGGTCTTATATTGAAGAGTCAGATTTCCAAGATGACGTCTTGGTTTATAGTCTCATTGCACAGAAAGATGCAAAAGATGATCGCAGAGCCTCCTTCAGGATGGCTCAGCGGAATCAAAATTTCAACCGTTCACGCAGCCACGTACGAACTGAAACCAACAACAATACGCAGCTTCACACATATGGTGGTACCCAGAAACACAAAAACAACAACTTACAAAACCACATAAACATAATCAACCACACTCACAACATCCTAAACAATCCGAAACCAGGCATTGAATGTTCTTTGGAGTCCAGCAATAAAGTAAAGAATCAGGAATCTGTACAACCTTTACAGGCATTAAATGGACATGTTTGTGAGGAAGAGTTGGAACACGTGCGTGAGCAGGATACACCCACCAGATCTTCAGGGGATGACTTTATTTCCCAGTGTCTCCAACTGATCCGCACATTAGGGGGGGATGAAGAGGGCATATTGGAAAATGAAGTTCATTTCCAGCGACTAACCACACTTCTGCATGGTGAAGAGGAGGAAGTGGACTTTTATTCATTTTGTAATGATTATGAAGAAGATGATGAAGAGAGGAACAAAGGCAGACTAGAGCAGAACAAGACAGATGGAAACAAACACGGTGTCCCATTCACAGGTGAGTTCATGTTCAAGCAAATGACTTGAAACATGTTGTTTTGATGATCTAAACTTGATCGTGAGTAAACCGAGAGTTAGAAGAGGCCCAGAATTTGCACATTTGTGACTGGAGGCAGCAGCTTTGGCCTAATGAATCAGCCAGTTTCTCTAGAAATAGGGGGTAAACAATTCTACTCCTGAAGGGCTACCGTCCAGCAGGTTTCAGTTCCGATCCAAATCTAACACCCCATTCAGCCAACCAAGTACTTCTAAGGCAGAAATCAGTTGCATCACGTGGGGTGGATTAAGGTTCAATCTAAAGTCCGAAGGAATGTCACTCTCCAGGAGCAGGGTTGGTGACCACTGCTCTAGATCATAAGATGAAGCCTCTAATACTAAATTGTCTTCACTATACTTTTTTAGGACCCTTCATAAGTGTACTGCTGTCTCGTCTGGAGAACATGCTGGAAAACTCAGTTGAGGTGAACCTGCTGGTCACTGGGATTCTGGCACAGATGGCCTCATATCCACAGCCCCTACTACGCTGCTTCCTCCTCAGCACACGGCCTGTGTTCCAGCCTAGTGTCCGCTCTCTCTATCAGGTACAGCCATGTCAAATGAAAAAGAATGGGAATACTTTTTGCTCTCACATTTCTTTGAAAATGGTTCTTTGTGGAACCAAGAGAGGTTCTTCTATTGCTGGGGTGGGGAACAGACGTCCCTGCTTTCCCTGCTACAACACACCAACTAAACCTGGCGATTAACTCGTCATTGGATTTAGGTGGGCTTGATTGGGAAAAGTACAAAACTCTACAGGAATCTGGTGCTGGAGCCTCCCTGTTCTATGGCATCACTCAGTGGACCCTTTGTAGCACCTTCTCTGTGGCAGGGTTCCATTTACATGCATCATCCTATAACCATAACTCAGCCTTGGGCCTTGCTCACATGCATCTCAATACTGACACATTTATCACATTATTCAGGAATGAAATGGTGAACATTTGTGCTGCAGAGTTGGGTAGAGCATGAAGGTGAAGTACAGGTGTGAAGACTGTATTTAATCTTTTGGCAAGAACATAAAAGCTTAAAAATACTAGCAATAAAGACTCCTACAACACCTACTACCCATGTTGTTGTTTACCTGTATTGCTCTTTTTTGACTATTATGTTAGTCACGCAGCAAATGTCTCATAGTACACACTTCGGTTCTATTATATTTCAGGTGCTGGTTTCTGTAGGTTGCCAGATTGAGCAGTATATAGCATCAAGGCCTGAGTTTGCTCAAATGGTGAGAGATGCTGCCCAGTACCTGTTACTCAAAGACCAAGCCCTAAAGGACAGAGGTGAGCATTATTTGACTGTGTGTACTGAACACCTTTTTGTGTGTTTTGTTGATTTGGTCAGCCTGTGTTGTCATTTATTTATCTCCCTCCTGCATTTAGATGAGTGTGTGGAGAGTTGAGGCTTTAGAGCTGAAATCATTGAGGTGCTTAGTGTAGAAGATTGCACTAATCTGAGAATCGTCAACTCGTCAGCTTCTAGTCAACGCACTGGCCCGGCACGTGTCAGCACACACTACCACCGTTGCACTGATCCACTGCTTACACACTCCGACTACCTGTCTGCCATTAAAGAAATTCAGCAGAACATTCTGTAATATACTTCCCATACATGTACATAGGTCTAATCTGACATACCAATCAGCCATAACATTAAAACCACTGACAGGTGAAGTGAATAGCATCGATTATCCAGTTCCAATAGGCAGTGAGTGAACAGTCGGTGAACATTGATGTGTTGGAGCAGGAAAAATGGACATAAGAATGAGATTTGACAAGAACCAATTTTAGAATTTCTGATGGAACATCTCCAAAACATCAGGCAGATTTTGTGGGGTGTTCCTGGTGTGCCGTGGTCCAAAAGTGCTCCAAGAAAGGACAAGCAGTGAACCAGTTCAGGGTCATAGGTGACCAAGGCTCACTGATGCATGTGAAGAGCGAAGGTTAGTTCATCTGGTCTAATCCCACTGAAGAGCTACGTTAGAGCCTCTACATAAAGTGCTGCAGTGCTGAGCTGCACTATGACTGAGTCAGCTGTCTGTAACTTGGTGGCTTGTAACATTAGCTTGATTATAATTATAAAATAATTGTTTATGATGTTCAATCAGCATTATCAAGGGTGTTCAGGTCAAGCTAGTTAACCAGCTAAAGCAGCTTTACCTGGCCACAATTAGGCCAGTTCTTGCTCAGTGGTTTGCGTGCTGTCATAAGGTTCTGGGTTTGATCGATGTACTAAATTGACATTTGATCTTTTGACCTAAACACTTGAGCGTCTTTGCTCCAGGGCTGCCACAGAATGGCTGACCCTGGCTTTCTAAGCTGGTATATACAAAGAATATATAATAATCATTTTACATTTGACACATTTTAGCTACTCGTATTTTTGGCTGTATTCAATCTGACTCAGTTCCAAACAATTCTGAACAGTTTCCTCTTTTTTGTTTACTTCTGTACTCCCCCTCCCCAGAGCGGGATATCCTGCAGGAGAACGGAGTAGGTTGGTTTTTGAATGGACACATTCCTGGACGGCTGCTGAAGTCTCTCCCTCCCTGTCCCAAGATTCCACCTCAGTCCAGGAACCGGGTTTTTGCCACGTTCCTCTATGCAGAGTTCCTCAAAGAGCTGGCAGCCATTGCACAGGAACATTCCATAATCCCCGACTCACCCACAGAGGAGTAGGACCTAAACATACCTACATCCTTTTTTCCACAAAGGCTCTTTTCACATACACTGATGTGTCAAAAGTCATGGGGTATCAGAATGTAAACTGAGGTGAAGTACTGCTACCTCATTCACAGCGTCGTGTCCTAGAACACATTACCACCCACAGTGGACACTGCACTGGCAGCACACAAGGGCTTAACTATTGTAACCAGCAGCATCTGGCTAGAATTGTCTGTAATTCTTTTGCTTTCAAGGGATATGGATGCAGAAGACCCACCAGAGCACCTCCGTTAACACCACCTCACCCAGGCTCGTGAGGTTGCTACCCACCACATTCCACTGTTTGGTGGCTATTCATGGATTTCATGAACAGCCCTCCAATGAGGTAACACCACTTCATAACCAGTACACATACTGATATCACATTGCTTTTGGCACGTCAGTGTATATTAACAGTGTGTCCACAACAAATGTGCAGCCTCAGTCCAATCATCATGGAAGTTTGACCTTTTTTGTAGCAACATTAAAATGCAAGTATCCATACGTTAATTCTATTCACACCGGCCAATGAAACCCATCCGATTGGATGGGTTTAAAAAAATCTGTTCTTTTTTGCTTCTTTGTAGGTGGACATTATTGATGATTTGTCTTCACTATTGCACTTTTTCTGGTCATTCTCAAACATCTAAAACACTCTCCAACGTTGTAACAAAAGGTTCTTCAAGCAGTGCCATTGAAGAATCGTGTATGGAATGGAAATGTGTGAAATGTGAAGAACCTTTTAGGTTACCTTCACTTGATACACGGTCCTTGGTTTGGTTCTTTATGGAACCGAAAGCAGTTATTCTATGGCGTGGCTCAAAGAACCCTTTTTGTAGCACTTTCCTGATTTTATGAGTGTACTGCCCACAGCGACTCAGTTAAAGCTGCAGATTAAGGGCCTTATTTGCTAAAGCTGCTCGCATGCTAGATTGGTTTGCTTGTACAAAATTATTACAAAGGCATCCGACTCAGACTGGTTCCTGTTTTCATGCGACCGCTGACTGTGAAATGCTGAATCATTGATTAGAATACTCAACGTTCGGGTATTCGGGTTGAGATGGCTGCAAACTCATCTAGCTGTTCCCTACACTCGAACCTTATGAGCGTAGATATACCTCATCTCTAACTGGTTGCTCTGTTTCATTCATGACTTTTTCCCAGTATGTATTTGTAAATGAATGAATATGAAGGTTCACATGTACAGTACATGCATGTATGTTCTTTTTTGCTACTTTTATGACGGTCTTTGCATTTTGGTAAGTAAACCAGTCTACCTACAGTACCGTGAAGAGGTTTTAGGCACCTCAGCACATTATTTAACTCTCTGGGGTTTAAAATGATGATGAGTAAAACAACACTAACATTTTATATCCGAATGTCTCAGATGTCTTTATAATGAGACCCCGTGTGTGACATGATGGGTAAGTCTTCAGTGATTTCATGCACAGACCCACCATTTATGATCAAAAGCACATGACTGGCACATAAATTCACCATTTAGTCAGGGCTAGAAGCAAAAGATGGGTTTCTGAAGCATTTTTCATAATCTCAGAACGCCAGTGATGTACAATCCCAGGATAAGAAGCAAATGAAAAGCTGACTCATTCAGGAAATAAACCATATTTCTGTGTTGCGTTGCTGCAAAGATATTAATAGAAACACCAGCAATAAAGAGTTTTACTTTTAACTGTAAAAACTAGATCTTGTGAGATGGTTTGGAGAACACAGCTTGGTTCCAGATCACTCTTGAATGGATGAATGGATGTTTTCATTCCATCGCCACCTGATTTAACATCATTAAAAAGCAACACCAGTGAAAACCCTGGGACGGAAGACAGTCCGTAAGCTGGTTGTGAGAAAGGAGGTGGTGCTAAAAGGCCACTGGTGTTGCTCTTTAAGCACTGGTTTACCAAACCAGGTGTTGGATATTGACTGTAATATTACTGGACTCCAATAAGGCGAGCATTGGAGATGTTTGACTGAACACACAGATGTAAAACCACAACCTTTTGTAGAAATGCTCTTTGTATTTATTCTAATATTTGCATTTTACTGGTAATTAAGCACTTACTGCCCATATAAGGAGCCTAAAACTTTTACACAGTACTGTATATGAACGCGTGCGGATATGCATTAAACTCATTACACTCGGAATGTCTTGACCAATCAAACTGCCGTTGTCGTCAGAAACGCATGATTCAGTGCATTTGTTTTCCACAGTAATGTGCATTAGCTGATTTAATTCAATGCAACATGCCAACATTTGAAGGTCAGTGTTGGGTTTTGCCTGAACACAGTGTGCTGTGTGTTCACTGTTTTATGTGAATCGTGTTAAGGCCTTGTTTTGGTACAGATTTGCACAAGCAACATTAAAATTGTATAAAACAAATCAGTTCGTAAATGAAACTGGTCTGGAGTTTTGACCTTGTAAGTATGTTGTTATTTATAGTGTTTATAATCTGATTTGACACATATGATTACACTGCCCCCTTTTGTTGATTAATAAAACAACAGTACTTATAAACTTGGTATTTGGTGTGAATTGCGTTAAGGCCTTGGTTCAGTGCATATTCGGACGACGTATTGATCACAGGATTGTGAGTCCCCTAAAAGCTGTCACTGCTGGGTCCTTGATCAAGGTCTCTAACCCTCTCTGTTCCAGGGGTGCCCCAAGGTGGCTGTCTGCTGTCTGATCCTGGATATATGATATACATGGTCATGCTGCCCCCTTGTGTTGATTATTAAAACATGGCATTCCAGATGATTTGTTATAAATTATCTATCAATTAGGACAACATAGTGGGCTAATAAAACTGCAGAAGAGTGGACCTAATGTACCTAGCACCCTAGATCTGATAGATTTATCAGATATAACAGACAGCAATGCTTATTGGTATGATGGGAACCAGATGATGCTGTCCAACAAGCCTGTTTTCGTTCACGTGAGTAGACAAGCCACTGGCAGGACCTCCATACACATCCCACAGGTAAGTACAGTGTTCTACAGCTTCCATGGGACATCGGAAATAGTCATGGGGCATGATAGCCAGTTCCCGTCCCATTACTTTCTGTTTTCGGTTTTGTGTGCCTGCCTCATTTTGATATGAATTTAAAATCTAGAGTCCAGTACATAACGTTTATAAATACATTCACACAATCCCAACACCACCACCAAGAGACTGGAATGTTCTTAAAAAACAAAGAATGTTCATAACTTTTAATCAGAATAAATTTGCTCTGTTTCTGTTGGTATAATTATGCAGCCATTAAATAGTGGTTATTATATAAAACTGGAGTAAAACAGTACAGTATAATACCAGTGTTCACAACAAACCCCATTCAGTCAGTTCGGATACACACTCGCACCCATTTTCACACAACCATTTTTAAATATCATAAATTATTTATCAAAGGTTTAGACATGAATACAAACTGTAATCCTGCAAGGTCACAAAACAGATCTCATTATACCTCTCACTGCATTGCTCACGCTTCAGCACTTCATTTCACAAAGCAAACAGCGTTACATACGTAATACTGTACCGGTGTGACACCCAAAACTGCTATGCTTCAGATCTGCTAATACACTATACAAAAGTATTGGGCCACCTACACATTACATCTACAGGAGTTTTAATGGTTTCAAATTCTAAATTCAAAGGCATTAATATGGAGTTGGGCCCCTTTGCAGCTCTAACAGCAGCATTAAAGACTTTTATGGCCCATGATCCTCAGCTCTCGGCGAGCCCGATCTTTAACTTTACGTGGTCTGACGTTTTGTGGCTGAGTTGTTGTGGTTCCTAAACACTTCCCCTTTACAACATAATAATAGCACTCACAGCTGATTGTGGAATATCTATAATGGAAGAAATGTCATGAATTCACTGGTTGTAATGGTAGCATCTGTTGCAGCTCTTGTTAGTATTTGTTCTTACAGCCGATTGGGCATTTTTTGGGTTTTGGACTTGAAGGAGCTGAGCCGAAAGCATAGCTCTCGTTTTACTGGTCAGTCTACGTTCCTACCCTCACATATGGTAATGACCGAAAGGACAAGATCGCGGATACAAGCGGCTGAAATGAGTTTCCTCCGTAGGGTGGCCGGGCGCTCCCTCAGAGATAGGGTGAGATCCTCGGTCACCCGGGAGGAGCTCGGAGTAAAGCCGCTGCTCCTCTACATCGAGAGAAACCAGTTGAGGTGGCTCAGTCACCTTTGTCGGCTGCCCCCTGAACGCCTCCCTGGGGAAGTGTTCCAGGCAAGTCCCACCAGGAGGAGACTGTGGGGACACGCTGGAGGGACTATGTCTCTCGGCTGGCCTGGGAATGCCTCAGGATTCCTTCCGGGGAGCTGGCTGAGGTGTCAGGGGAGAGAGAAGTCTGGGCATACCTGCTTAGACTGCTGCCCCCTCGACCCAGCCCCGGATAAGCGGAGGGAAATGGATGGATGGATAGATGAGTTTTGGACTTGTTTTGTTGACTCTGACTGGCTTGTGATATTCCGACTGGATCTGTTTGCCAGCTTTTTGTCTTTTCTCAGTGTGTTTTTTTTTTTACCTGTCAAGTATAAATTATAAGTGTCTGCTTATGGATCTGTCTTGTCTCTTTGAGGTTTCACCCATTACAGCATCGTAGTTCAGAACCACACTGGATTCTATGAGCTCTTTGGAACCACAAATTTCTTCACTAATGTTTACTTGAAATTGTATACTTGTGGCAATAGGACTGAGTGAACCACCTGACGCTGTGCCCCAATACTCTGTCCATATAGGGCACCTGAAAATTACAACATAAATGTAAACAAAACAACACAACATATACTCGAAACAGAACAGTTTCACCTCATATATGTGCAGCTCGTTTTATTTGTTGCGTCAAGTTTAGAAGTACCCTTAGTGTCTGTTGTACGTCTACCTGTATACTATGACTTCACTCCTGAGATCTGATTGGTGGGGGCAGGCACTGGGCCACAGTCACTTTTCCAGGAGGAGGAGGTGGGGTTAAAGCCGGCAGGGGCAGAGCGGGAGCGGGGTGTATCCGTTTGGCCCAGTCCCTGGTACTGACCCTTAGGAGAGGCAGGCACAGAGAGGGGGTCGACACCCAGGCGCTCGTGAGATGACCCTGAGAGGAGGCCTGTGTGTTCCCCCTGCACAATATCAGCTTCTGAACCGAAGAATAGTTTACGAGGATGTCCCAGCACTGTGCGACCTGCAGAAAGATCACAGTTTATATATACATACAAGAGTCAAATGACCCAAACAGCAGCACTTTACATATTTATATGGTCGTATATATTTTCCTTACTCGGTTTTTAACGCACCAGTAACAGCTGAGGCCACATGTGTCAAAACGTGGGTATAAAATTTGGGTCAAAGCACTTCCATCATTATATTCATTTCTGCCAGCCCTCTTATAGGACAGTAATAAGACATTTATGGGCTGTTTCAGATTAAAAACCGACATCTGATGCTTGTAAAAGTCTTAATTTAAAGCTTGTTACCTGTATTAGTGTATATTTACATTGTATTTGCAACGTAGCAAAGTCTTTTCCAGTGGGCCACAGTTGATGTTACCATGTTAGGTGTGTTTTTCCTGGTTACACTACTGCTGGAATTCAGCGAGCACTTCCAGAAGGCCTACAGTGACTGTGATTCTAAACATGGTTGTTTGAGACTTCAGTTTCCTGATGGGCAAGTACTACACTTTACACCGATAGGAGTCCTGGGACAAGACTCTTAATACTACATTCTCCGACCTGCGTAACATGATTCAAATGTAAGCTGCACTGGATAAGAGAGTCAGCTCAATTGGTCACTTTCCAAAACATGCTGGTGATCAATCTGACACATTTTGGCCTTAGTTCTTCTAGTGAATTCCTAACAAAATACTTTAGCTGTGTCCACCACAAGAAACGATTCTCCTGGCCACAAACGTCAATAGATGTTAATCGGTTAAATAGAATAGAATAGAATAGAATAGAACTTTATTGATCCCTTGGGAGGGTTCCTTCAGGGAAATTAAGGTTCCAGTAGCAGCATCAGTACAGTAAGCAGAAGATAGGCAGAAAAAAAATGTCGGTTGTGACAGCAGATGACTGAAATTCAATGTCAAATCAATGTCTAATGTCAACGTCAATTTGATATAGAAGTGATAACAGCTAACATTGATATTTTGCTGCAATGCCTTCAATGCCTTCCAAATATTTACGCCAAAATACCCACATATAGCTGTGAGCTAAGATGAGAAAACTCCAACACCTGCGTAACTTCCTGTTTTTATGAAAAATGCAATGAAAACATTGTTAGACATTGAAATAACCAATAACCAAACTTCAACCTCAGTCTAAACACTGGAGCTAACTAATGGTAGTGTTTGACAGATCTGTCCCTTTGTCTGGAAAACACTGGCTTTTGATTGATATCCATCGGATTTGCAATTAATCGGGGCTCCGTGTGGCTCAGCAGTCCAATGCCTTAACACTATGATCCGAGGCTCGCAGGTGTGAACCATGCTTGTTTGAAAAGCTTCAAAAGTAGGGGAGGCTTCACGTGTATTGGAGGAAGCATGTGCTTGTCTTCACCCTCCTAGTGTCTGGAACGTCATATGGGATAACGGGACAGTCCTAACGGGGTTGCACAGTAAAAACGCCTTTAAACAGTGTGCTTAGATGCCTAAAACCTCGACAAGGAGAAGGTCCTTCCTTACCCATATTGCGAACCTGCTCTGAGATGTCAGCGCGTATGTCAGAGACATCCATCATAGCGAGGAAAGAGTCAAAGCAGGAGCCCTCCTCGTCCTCACGCACATACGGCCGATAGCTGAAGCTGAAGTGATGCGCAATCGCTGCGAGGAACATCTCTATGCAGATGACAAAGTCCTATATAGATACACAAAAACACACATACAGACTCATAACCACGATACACCAGCCTTTTCTGCTGCATTGGTTGACCTCTCGGAAGAACTGACAGACTACCACGCAGTCTTAATAGCACTACACCTGCAACAGGCAGAAACCCCACCAGTCTCCGGTCTTTACCTGTAACCCTGTGGCTACTGCTTCCACGCTTTCCCATTCCCAAGTGTGTTTCTCAGAGATGACTCCAACTTTCACAAGTACGGCAATGAGCACAGCCTGCCTGCAGAGGACGACAGAAATGTGAGAATTATTCACCACATCAACCCTAAAATGTACCTCGCGCACACCATGATCCTAATTGAAGACCATTCTGAATGAAGACGAATGCAATTAGTTACTAGATTGTTGAGGCCAATAAAGACAAAAGACATTAAAAAAAGACTGAAAAAGACATTAGAATTAGAACATTAGAATCTGGTGCAGCACATCAACTGCAGGTAATTAGAACATGGTTAAACATTTAGGCTATGTTCACACTGCCGGCAAACACAGACCCAAACCAGTTTGAACACAGCCATAGTTTGGTTTGCTCTTGATTGTTGGAGTGGGATCACTATGACCAGAGCTCTCTGAGGCCTTCAGAAAGAAAGCTGTAGATGCAGATGAGTCTGATAAGAGAAATCAGCCGTTCCTTTGCCAAAGCAATAAAACCAAAACCAACAATACTGTCACTGCTTGCCTCGCTCCAATTCTGTTCTGCACTGGAAAACAAAGGGAGCTTGTCTTCCCAGTGATATCTGACCGCATTATAATGCTTCACAAAGAAGAGGCATTCTCAGGAAGAACGAATACAGCCTCGTTCCTCACAGAAACACTTTACAAGCAGACACCATGTGTGTAGGAAGGAAGATGTTGGGCATTGCTCTGGGTCCGACAGGATGGCACAGTTGCACAGTTCTTAGTGGAACTCACAGCACCACATCCCTTTGGGAGGGAATCTGGATGATCCGCGCTGGGCGGCGCACTGGACAGAAGGAGCGAATGGCCTACAACTCCCTCCCGGCTCTACCATCAGACGTGAAGGCAGCACAAATCACTGAACACAAAACACTGTGCATCATCACAGGTCCGCTGGTTCTGCTGATCTCCATCATCTGCGATCGGCATGAGGTGACAAAATGAGAACTGTGTTCATCGCCGGGGTTTTGCTCATCACTGCTGGTATCCTTGTGCTCATCCTTGTTTCATGGACAAGCAACAGCATCATCCAGGAGAGTGACGAGTCAAGAGTACAGAAAAAGGACCACCAGAGGAGTCTTAGTGAGTTTCGGGAGCTGTCCATGGAAGAGAAGATCAAACCCCTGACCACGGACTGGCTGCTCTGCTCCACTAATCTGATCATGGATCTGTGATTACAGACTGCAGTTCATCTGTTTCTCTACATACGTTATTCTCCTCCTTTCACCCTGATCTTCAATGGTCAGGACCCCACAGAGCAGGTATTATGTGGGTGGTGGGTCATTCTCAGCACTGCAGTGACACTGACATGTAGGGGGCGGGGCTAATTAAATCACTGACCCAGACACTGGATTATAATGCAAAATGAGAAGAGAGGGGCTGTTTGCATTCTTGTTTTGCTCACACAGTGTTCCAATTTCAAAATAAAAGTCTTGAGAATGAAAAATACTGATACATAAATCACAAAAATAATAAAGGACATTAAATTTTTTTTTTATTCAAAGCACTTTCAACTACTTTGAAGAACTTATTATAAAAATCTTTGTCATTCTAATCGTTACAAATGCTCATCAAAAATTACTGCATTTTCAGTTCAAAAACACTCTGGATGATCAAATGTTGTAAACTCAACAGCAAACGTTAGACACCACACGTGTCTTGGCTGCTCGACTGCATCTGGGGTCACTGATAAATCAAATTCATTACATTACTGATCAAACTGCTCCTTTAATGCCAATATCTCCCATAAACTCCATGTAAAAGCATGTTTAAAACACAGCAAAAAGCAAAACAACCATCTGAAAAACATGTGCACATACCAGAAGGAGGCGAACACCACCATTTTAACACACAGGAATTTCCCAACAGGCTTCAGAGGGCTCAGTTCTTCTCTCAGGGTTCGGTAGAACAGCAGCAGACAGTACATGGCAAACTAAAAAGCACACAATTGGGAAAAAATAAGATATTTTTTGGATCCTCGGTGGAGACACAACACATTGAAGGTGTGTGAAAAAGTGTTTGTCATACCAGCTGAGAGGCATTGTTGATGATGACGAGGTAAGTCCAGGCATTTCTGAAGCTGAAGTTTCCCTCATCATAGACACCACACAACTGACACACCCTAACAAGAGGAAACACATCTGTTACACATCTGTATTGTATTTACTGAGTGCTCACTGTTTGGCTTTAGGGCTGATTGAAAGTTAGGTTTTTGGATTGGTTTAAGGGTTCATTGAAGGTTATTGTTAGGGTTAGGTTTTGGGTTTGTTTCATGATTTTGGTTAAGGTTACAGTTAGGGTTAGGTTTTATGGTTGATTCAAGGTTAAGGTTTAGGTTAGGTGTAGGTTCTAGAGTTTATTTGAGATTAAGGTTTAGGGTAGTGGTAGGTTTAGAACTTATTTGAGATTAAGGTTTAGGGTAGTGGTAGGTTTAGAACTTATTTGAGATTAAGGTTTAGGGTAGGGGTAGGTTCTAGAGTTTATTTGAGATTAAGGATTAGGGTAGGGGTAGGTTTAAAAATTATTTGAGATTAAGGTTTAGGGTAGGGGTAGGTTCTAGATCTTATTTGAGATTAAGGTTTAGGGTAGGGGTAGGTTTAGAACTTATTTGAGATTAAGGTTTAGGGTAGGGGTAGGTTCTAGACCTTATTTGAGATTAAGGTTTAGGGTAGGGGTAGGTTCTAGAGCTTATGAGATTAAGGTTTAGGTTAGGGGTAGGTTCTAGATCTTATTTGAGATTAAGGTTTAGGGTAGGGGTAGGTTCTAGACTTTATTTGAGATTAAGGTTTAGGGTAGGGGTAGGTTCTAGAGCTTATTTGAGATTAAGGTTTAGGGTTTAGGGTGGCATTAGGGTTAAATTTCAAAGAGAATCATTTACATTCAACCTGAACTTCAGTTGTATTTAATAGATGTTCAGGTGAAGGTTAGATGACAGTGATCATCTACAAAGGACCATCCGAATAAAGTGCTACCTTGTGTTTCTTGTAGATGTAAGCAGGTGTACAATGTGTGCAAGTGTGCACACTTTCAAACCTCTGACACACTTGCTTCACTAGCAAAATGACAGGTAATTTAAATGGAAAGCCGAGGTTCCAGGGTTCTGGTTCCAGATGTACCTCAAAGAGCTTTCAACAGTGGCAAACCGTGAGCATTACTTCACAAAGTAATGCAAACATCTGCAGTGTGTGTGTGGCTTAATGCTGGAAAATGTGTTCTCTTACAGGGCTATGACTGTAGTTACAGGTCTGACAGCAGTGTACTGGAGAACACCCAGTTTGCATCTGAACAGAAGAACCCTGAGAACGGAAAGAAAGAACATATGAGTCATTTCATATAGTGGTGCTGCTGCAGGAGCTGTTCTGGACTGCATCTCAGATTTTTACCCCTGATCTCAGAGCTCCGGCAGCAAAAGCATCTGGATATTTCATATTGATTAGAATCAAACAGCTCTAAACTTGGCTTTCTTGGAACCACAACGTTATGGATGTGTGTGTGTGTCCTTGAATTTGAGGTATCTGAAGAAAACTAATGGTGCTGATCTTTAGCATCTGAGGAAATAATATGTAACTACTTCACTACTTCAATTAATTAATAATTTTTATTAATAATATTAAAACACCAACATTATAATGAACACAGTAGAAGTGGTTTAAAAAACAGTGTTTCGATTCAAATTCACCTCCATTCGAATGATTTAACCCTTTAACCCTCTTGCCTCAGCGCTCGCGTTGGTGATAAAAACACAATAACTGCAACAATTCTGTCTTGGAAACATATTAAACACACCATTTTGTCTTTTGTGAGAGATGCACAAGTGTCAAGAGACATGCTTCAGTCTGTCAGTCTCAGATCATATGATGGATGATCCGGCAGCTCCTATTGGGGGATTACTATTATATGGTAATAAAATATGCAAATAAAGAGAATCAAAAGGGAAAAAAGGCTTGTATCAAATATAATGCTGTGCACTTGAAAAAGGTCTCCAACCATGTTTGGAAGAATGCTTAAAGTTGGTGGGGTGGGTTTGGCTACGTCTATCAGATGTCCAATGGAGACTCAAGGTGAACTGTGCCAAACCTTTGGAGCTAAGGAAAGAAGCAGAAGCAAAGGAGACATTCCAGAAGCAAAAAATGATGGAAAAAACTGGTAAAATCCAAATGAAGAATAAGAAAATAACTTATATAATATATATATTATATAATAATATATAATATATATATATATATTTATTTTTTTTCTATTATGCACATATTACACAATATATCTTTCTTCCTTTTGATTCTTAGAATTCTGTTTGTTCCATACTGTATCTGCCCATCGAGGGAAGCGCTGCGGGTATCGACTTAAAGCAAACTCGAGGGTTAAACATCTCTTCATCTCTCGCCGCAGTGAAAGGACAGCATCACTATCTGGTGAGACTCTGCCGCCATGCACAAAAAGAAAAAAATCCCAACCACATCCGTACAAGTCACATACCGACCACATACACACCAAACAGTACTCTTTTAAAGAGTGGGATTATAAACTCACTCTCCCATCGCCCACGGTGGGCAGCAGCAAAGGGGGGGCAGTAGTGAGCGCTGCTCCTGCACCTCTAGGATAAGCGACAGGTTGGGGTACTGTGTCTCCAAGAAGTTCAGCAGGAACATCAGAAAATTGTAGATGACGTAGGCCTCGTAGCACTCGCGACACGTGTCCACATAGATAGCTATACTGGGATACTTCAGAGAAATCCACTGCAGTACACACAAACACACATGTGCCCACATTCAAGTCACTATACTAGCTTTCACATGGCCTGTAATGACCAGCTTGGAGTGTAGGAACATGCAGAGGAACAACAGCAGCGGGAGACCAGGTTACTTACACTGTCTAAGCTGTATATTGGCACCATCCATAATATTCTGAAAGATAAAAACACAAAGATAATAAATCTATACAGTATATAATCTATAAACACTGCATCTGGAAGGTATTCAGCGCACTTCACTTTTTGCACATTCATAAGTATTAACAGCCTTTACCATGACACTCAAAATTGACCCGAGATGTTTCTTGTTTCCACTAATCATCCTTCAGATGTTCCTACAGCTTCATTGGACACCTGTAGTAAATTCAGTTGAGGGACACACACCTGTTTATACAGTGTCCCATAGGAGACAGTGCATGTCAGAGAACTGTCTGTAGACCTCCAACACAGGCTTGTATGAGACACAGACCTGGGGAAGCGGTATTGAAATATTTCTGCTTCATTGAAGATCCCAATGAGCACAGTGGCCTCCATCATGCATAATTGGAGGAACTTTGGAACCATCACGACTCTGACAAACTGGCTGATTGTGGAAGAAGGGCCTTAGTCAAGGAGGTAACCAAGAACCCAATATTCACTCTGACAGGGCTCCAATGTTGCTCTGTGGAGAACGGAGAGCCTTCCAGAAGGACAATCATTTCTGCAGCACTCCACCAATCAGGCCTGTATGGTAGAGTGACATGTATGGAAGCCACTCCTCAATAAAAGAGACATGACATTTGTTAGAAACCAGGCACTGAAGCTCTTGAAGTTCAATCGTGTTCAAACTATAAATGTTATATAAACATTGATAGAAATAAACAAGTAACATAAAAGTAACGCAAGGCAAATGTTTTTGTGAGCACCTGATTCAGATAATTAATGAACCAGAGACGTAGAAGTTTCTGAAACAATGATGACACTGTTCCTCAAACACTCTGAGTGAGTAGTTGGAGCTCTCTCCACATCACATCCAGAGGAATGCTGCTGGTACAGGCGTCTGTTAGCCGTTGCGTCAGACCTGGGGACCCGGCGCTTTCCTCTGAATTTGTTGGCTGCCCAGCAATGATTCGAAAAAGAGGCAAAGGCTAGCCTCTCAAGAATCAAACACAACACATCTGTAAGTACAACCCAGACTAAATCAGATTAGAGGAAACAGACAGACCGTTAGCTCACTGAGAGAGACAGGACATTCTGTTTTTCTGCCCATCACACCAGCAGCTCAAGGAGGATCTAATCTGATCACAGCTGAAGCTCAGTTTACTCAGCAAAAGCCCCCTGATTATACACAGACCCTCAGCTCCACTGTGTGTGTGTGTGTGTGTGTGTGTGTGTGTGTGTGTGTGTGTGTGTGTGTGTGTGTACCTGATGATGGGCTTCTGGAGTTCAGGTTGTGTGTAGTGGACCAGGTGTTGGAGAATGCCCCACAGAGAGATAGGGATGGTCATGAACACGAACACGCCTGCGATGAACCACGCCTTGGTGTGTGTGCCAACCTGCCACACACACACACACGCACGCACACACACGGACGGACAGGCGGAGGTCAGTGATGGTGGAGCAGTGTGTGTTATGTAAGGCTGGTCCGCTGTGTGTGAGACACTGTGTGAGACACACCTCCGCCGTGTGAAGCTTCCAGGCGCTGAGCGGCGCGATCACACACACCAGCAGCGCGTACAGGAGAGCGACCAGCGGCCGGATCCACCTTCTCCACGAGCCGCACATCTTCTCCTCTCCTCAGGACCAGCGCAGGAGATACCGCCCTCCTCCCCCTCCTCCTCCTCCTCCTCTCATCCTCCTCCTCTCATCATCATCATCATCCTCATCCTCCTGTTATCCGGTCATCCGGCGCGAGCAGCGGAGAGAGAGAGAGAGAGAGAGAGAGAGAGAGAGAGAGAGAGAGAGAGAGAGAGAGCAAGGATAGAGAGAAACAGATAGAGAGACTCAGAGAGAAACAGAGAGATAGAGGCAGATAGAGACTCAGAGAGAGAGAGAGAGAGAGACTGAGCAAGGATAGAGATAAACAGATAGAGAGACTCAGAGAGAAACAGAGATAGAAGCAGATAGAGACTCAGAGAGAGAGAGAGAGAGAGAGAGACTGAGCAAGGATAGAGATAAACAGATAGAGAGACTCAGAGAGAAACAGAGATAGAAGCAGATAGTGACTCAGAGAGAGAGATAGAGAGAGAGAGAGAGAGCACGATAAAGAGAGACAGACTGAGCAAGGATAGAGAGAAACAGATAGAGAGATACAAAGAGACAGTCTGACAAAGACTGTAATAAATATTATTTCAAGTCTTCATTGGATAATCGATTGTTTTTAACTTCAGAAATGTTCATTTTTAGGGTATTTTGATGATTTTCCTGCTTTTTTTTCTTCCTCCATGAAAGACCGTTGGGCAAGTTTCCACAAGTCCCAGTATCAGTGATTCAATACCAGAACAGTTTGCCATTGGGGCCCAGTGCACTACTGCGCATGTGTGGATCCACACAGTTTCCAGAGACACTGTCTCTCTCAGGTTCTCATCTCTTCTCCAGGTCTCCTTCTTAGACACAAGATCTCACAAATCAGATTGGTCTGCAACATGACAATCATTCAATACTCTCACCTCATTGGTTGAGCTACACTAGAACGTTAACACAGAATTTGCATGGAGAGACATAAAGGGTTCTGGGAAATTGAGTTCTGTACCCTTAAGATGGAAACAAATGTAGTTTTTCTGCTTGCATTTCTTTGCAGGATGTCAAAAAGCCTCCCGGAGCTGTTGTTTTGATGTGAGCTGCCTCCCACTATCATAGTTCTTTTGCCTGAGGATCCAAAGGTTCTCAGTAGGGTTGAGGTCAGGGGAGGATGGTGGCCACACCATGAGTTTGTCTCCTTTTATGGCCATAGCAGCCAGTGACACAGACGTATTCTTTGAGGCATGAGACGGTGCATTGTCATGCATGAAGATGACTTTGCTCAGGAAGGTCACAGAGGTCATTTTCACCCTTTCAGGGACCCTAAAGGCATCTACCAGCTCTCTCCCATGATTCCAGCAAAGAACAGGACTCTGCCACCTCTTTGCTGTCATCGCAGTCTCGTTGTCTTTCAGTGATCCAAAGAGCCCTGAGACACAATACCATCCCAGATTATAACTGAAAACTGTAGTGAAGCATCTGTAAGTAATTCATTGTGGAAAATCATATTTTATAAAATTTATAGCTGTTTTTAGAAGCTCCTGTCATTAAAATCCAATATAATAAAGCGGTTTTTATTACCTGAGATGTCAGTCAAGTTGGTCCTGAACAAATAATTTCAAGTTTTGGGCTGCTGTGACCAACAGTTTTAGAGATTTGCATGGATCCAAGAGGCAAAATTAGATAAAAAATTAAGAATTTTTTCATACATTTTGTCACAGTAATAAGCTATATTATAAAATGTCATGTATATTTTTTGATTCTCAACTTATAGACACCAATCTGCCACTTTTATTGTTCGGAAATCGAATTTTTCTTTTCCGTTTCAAGTCTCCACATTCAAAAATAAGTACAAAAAAATCGTTTGGCAATTTTTGATAACATCACTTTCATCAAGATATTGAACTTCTGATAGTATTTACACATCAAGTAATTACATATTTAAGAAGCCAAAGGCCTTCCATAAAGATATCATCATATGCCAACATGGTACTTTGCTTTATGTGAGAACGTATTAGTTTAAGGTAGTTTTGTATCGAATTTTAGGTGCAGAAAGTCTTCATATTTAAGGTGCTTTTTTTCCTGTTTCTCTTTCTTTCAACAGGAGATTCTGCTGCGACTCTGCAAACTCATCATCAGTGAGAAGTCCGAGGTCAGTAGCCTTCTAGCTTGTGTGATTTTAGCAAGTTCTTTTTGGAAATCAGAGGCGTTCTCCTTGCAACCCTGCCACGCACATGCATGTTCTCCTGATTGTCGACTCATGAACATTAAGATTAGCCAACCTGAGAAAGACCTTAAGTTGCTTGGAAGTTACTTTGGGTTCCGTGTGGATTATTACACGCCTTGCTCTTGGCATGATCTTTGTTAACTGAGCACGTCTGGAGCGTCTTGAGGGTCTCGAACTTCCTCCATTTGTACACAATCGGTCTGACTGTCGATTGGTGGAGTCTGAAATCTTCAGAGATGCTTTTGTAAACTCTTCCAGCCTGATGAGCATCAACCACTCTTCTTCTGAGCTCCTCAGAAATCTACTTGATCGACATGATACAAGATCAGGCTTTGATGGATCCCTGATCGTGACATGAAACCCATTCCACACCCCATTGTCTCCCATTTATTGAAAACACCTTTCATTTGACCTTCAAATGATCTGCTAATCCTAAAGGTTCACTCACAGACGTAATTTTGGATCAATAAAAAAAGGAGTGATCCTTGTTGATGTGCTCTCACCACAGGAGGGCAGTATTGTTCCATCAGTGAAGTACAGCAGTGCTCCTTTCATCACTCTTTCAAGGGTATTTCTTTGTCAGACTGTTTCTCGCCTTTACTGTACATTAACCTTAATGCTGCCTGTTTCTCGCCCCATTTCAACGGGAATGTATTCTAAATCACCTCCGCGTGATTCAGCTGCGAGCTGCAGGTTTCTCATCCCGAGGGCTGGGGGGTGGGTGGGCTACAATAAATCATCTTTCGGGGCTGAAACCTCCTTTCAACAAAGACGCAATGACAAATACCTGTTTGTTTCTTTCTCTCTTTCATTGTGTTTGCTTGGAGAACGACAGTCTTGTTTACTGTGTGGGTTGTTTCAACGCACGCGGTTCTCTTAACGGGAAAGAGAAAGAGAGATATGTAGAAAGAGAGAGGGAGAGAGAGGGAGAGAGACATAGAGGGAGAGCAGATCCAGTGGGCCTGCAGTAGGAGGGAATAATAAGTCAATCCGAGTGCTCATTAATGATAGATTAGCTTGGCTGGAAGAGACTGATCGTTTGCTCGGGCCTGGTGCTCGCCAAGGACGATCTGGCTCTGGGAGATATGGATCAATGTTGTGAACAGAGCTGAATCCAAGACTGAGTGCAGAACTTTCAGCACTTTATCCAACTTTCTGCATTATTAAAGCAGCGTTACGTGAGAACGGGAGGGTGCACTTCACCGTTACACCACTACGCCACGAAGATAGCATCGCTCGATAGCTTTTCCTCTCGTCTTTCTTGAGTTTGTCCAGTAAATAACAAGCCATTGCTTTCTCCACTGACGTGTTTAGCTCCTGGTCGCATGGATGGAGAGAAAAGAAGGTTAAAGCCAGTTAACTTCCTGCAGACCTCTTGCGCTCGCAAGGTGTCACTTCGTTTGAGCTCCTCTTCCGTCGGACACTGGCACAGGAGAAGCCGAATCACCAGGATTGCTGTCGCTACCCATATTCCCATAACTAGCCGAGTCTGGAGGTGACGAGCTGCTGTCCAGTATCAACAACAGGGTCGTGTTTGACCGTCTTCCCAGCTTTGAGTAGAGCTTTACTTTTCAGCAACCATTCGCTCAACTCACAAAGCAAGCTTGACTTGATACTAATGCTGATTATATTGACGTACTTTGAGTAGAAATGGACGAAGGCCATCTTAGCTCGGCTGCGAAGCCGAGGAAACCTCACCCTTCACTCAGCGAATGTGGTTGCGACGGCTCTTTCAGAGACGGTTGCGGGGAGGAGCGGCGCCGTTAATAATTTATGATAGCCGGCGCTCTTCACGGCGCTCCAGCGCGCCCGTTCCTCCTGACATTTAATTTGTCTGAAAATCAGAGAGTGTGCAGTCTGATTATCGCGCGTGAGGACGTGCCTCCCACCCGCACCCAGTTCAGCTGGAAATCCATCAGCAGACTGTGCTTAGCAGCCATTTTATTGGAAACACCTACACTGTCAGAAAGGTGACTATCACGCTTTTGTGTAAGTACACGGTATGGCCAAAAGTATCGGGACACCTGTTCCTTCGTACTCCCTTCCGAACTCAAGGGTCTTAAGAAGAGCTGACCCGTTTTTTTGCAGTAACTGTCTCGACTGTCCAGGGCAGACTTTCCATTATATTTTGGAGCATTGTTGTGAGGATTTGATTGTATTCAGTGACAACAGTGGTGATATCAAGATGTTGGAAGATCGGTTATATAAAGAAACAGACAAAACTATTGGGACACCGACTTGTTTACTTTTTCTTTCAAAATGAAGGTTTGAAAAACCAGCTTTTGTTGGACTAACTGTCTCTACTGTCCAGGGACTAGATTGTTGAATTGCTGCGAGGGTTTGATTGCATTCTGCCACATTAGCGAGGTCAGGATGCTGGATGATCACCACATCACATCATCCCCTTTTCCCCTACTCATCCCAAAAGTACTGGATGGAGCACTATCATTCCAGAGAACACCGTTCCACTGCTCCACAGCTTAATGGCTCAGTGCCAATATGTTCACGTTTGTTTATCTGCTCCAGAGAGTCCAATTTTATCAGTAGCACTTGCCTGGGGACTAGATAAGCTGTGTGTACATTTATTAGAAAGGGTGTCCACAAACACATGTACTTTATTAAATATACACTTTAATATACATTTTTTACATTCGTTCACTTCTGCATGGCAGCCATAATGATCAAACCTGTGCCACAGTTGCCACTGGCATCATTAGGGGTCAGTAATGTGCTCTGCATTACGCTGGGCTTCAGGCGCTCGGGTCAACGATGTCATATTACAGCTATTTCTATTCACTCCCACAGAGTACGGACCAAATGGAGAAGGAAGGGAAGATAATTTAGATATCTCTGCCATAGCCACTAAGGCCACTTGGACAGTCTGTCTCATTAGCTTAGTGCAGTTAGCTTGGAGCACAGCAATTAGACGAAGGTAAACTGTTTCTCCAGCCGGCCGGGATAATATGACTGAGATAGCAGTGGCCAGCACTAATGGGAAAGGATGGATGGTCCTGCCTCTGGGATCTGAGCTCGGCCTGGTGCCACAGCATCGATCTCACACACACACACACACACACACACACACACACACACACACACACACACACACACACACACACACAGTGACATAGATGCATTAGATTGGCCTCAGAGATGCTGCATGGTTTGAGCAGTTCTTTTAGTATGCAGAGCTTCAAGTGACCTTTAATTTGAATATGTTGTCCTGTTTTCCGTGGTGGACCCCCGGGTTGACATTCCAGCACCTCGGGAGTTCCCATAGTTACCATCCCTGAATATTTAAACCTACTTTCATTTCATTATTAGGACTGCCTATAAATCTCTATCTTCAGCCACTATATGGACAAAGTATTTGGACACCAGTTCATTCGTTGTTTCTTCTGAAATCAAGGGTGTTAGTTAAAAGAGTTATCCGCTCCTCCCAGAAGTTCTGAATGGAACGCCATCATTCCATAGCCTCCCAAAGCCTTGTAGGGTTTTTTTTCTAGTTATATGGGTTGAAATAAATTTTGGCCAATAACATTAAACAAGACTGTGACCTAACAGTTTTGGGGGTTTGGAATTGATGCATTTGCCAGCTCTGTTTTGGTTCTGCTGGATTTCCTTTTGAAGGACTGTTGTCCATGACTCTCATTATTCAAGTATTCCCAGGAAAATTCTTTTTTTTTTACTTGCACAATTTTACTCTGACCTTCTCAACATCTTTGCAGAAATCAGGACTTTTGAGACGGGTTTTCATCCACAATGGGCTGCATTCTCTACAGTGGAGTCAACCACATGTTGCAGAAATACACACGCATGCACCTTGACAGTCTTTTACTAGAGCAGCCATCACGACTTGCACACACACACACGGAAGATATCTGGGGGTCTAAATTGGTCTCTTGATGGTATCTGTAACCACGTCTCAGGCACATTGGACCCCTCAGCAGCAGTGTCACCGTTATCAGCGTAGCATGCCTGTAACAGGCTGACCTCATGGGTTTAAAATGGAGCACTGGTGTCGTTTCCCGAGGAGTGAAGGGGCCTGGGCTGGGGCCCTGCTGCCCTATCAGTCCTTCAGCAGCCCACCGAGGGAAATGGCTCTTTTATTAGACCTATATATCACGCGGCAGTCGCTTAGCCTGCCCACGACACCTGCAATTTTTCTCCGTGCTTTAAGGGAAAGGGCCTGGAGAGGTGGGTGGGGGTGTGAAGGAAATTGATGGGAACGTTGCCATCCACAACAACGCCAGCTTTTGTTTGTGCAAGCCGTCGGGCCGGATGGTCATCTGTGTCGGCGCAGAGAAGCGAGCACAGGAGTGACAGGCACATTTGAATGTGTGTTTAATTAAATCAATAACCCGACTCAGCCTGGCATGGTAAAAGCCACCTCGGTGTAAACACCCAGGCCTCTGTAATTGAGCGAGCTAAACGTGAAGGTCGGATAGACAAAATACGCATGAAAATCATGTCTCGGCCTGGCTTTCTCAATCTCGCTCTCTGAGCAGTCAGGAGAGGAATAATGAACACAGACAGGAGCGGCTATTGAAGGCACCACACATAAAACTTTCATTCGGTTCTCCAATACTGAAATGTGCCCTGGCAGCCGGATTTGACTGATGACATCATTTATTAGTAAGGATCATTTATAAACACAAAAATGAGAACAAGCAGAAAACAAAACTGATGAACGATTTGAGGGGGTTGTGTTCTCTGATTTCATTTGTAAATTCCTGCACAAAGCCCAGATGAAGGGTCAGTGTTACGACTAACAGCACACGTACACAATGACAGAACACCATACAGTCCATAATTATTACTGTCAGATTCATTCAGGATCAAAATCACTATACAGTTATTATCCTCAGATTTATTCCAAAATCCCTTCATTTCTGCACCTGCCAGATTCATACTGGATTAAAACAATTCCACAGATATTACTGTCAGATTAAAACAGCATTAAAATCACTCCACATTTTTACTCTCAGATTCATACTGGACTAAAATCACTCCAAAGTTATTATTGTCAGATTTACACGAAAATCCCTTGATTTTTTTCCCCTGCCAGATTCATACTGGATTAAATGATTCTACTTTCAAACTGGATTAAAATCACTCCACAAATATTACTGTCATATTCACACCAGATTATAATCACTCCACATTTTTTACTTTTAGGTTGGTAGTGGATTAAAATCATTTCACAGTTGTATTAACAGATTCATACCAAATTTAAATCAGTTCACATTTTTCCTGCCAGATTCATAAAGGATTAAATTCACTTCACAATTTATTACATTCAGAATTGAACCTTTATACACACTGAGGGTACACACACAGTAGTCACGTCTCAATTATGTTAGACAGAAAAATGTCAGAAGCGACTTATTACTGATGAACTTTAACACTGCAAATTCATAATGGATGGAAGAGCTGCACAATTACTACTGCCTGCCTACAGAAACTGATTTCCTATCAGTATCGGAACAGAAAAAGGGGAGTTACAGCCATTACGCAATAATCATTTATATATTTGTTATTATGCAAATTGAATAAAACACCCAGTTGCTTATACTGCTTTTATTAGAAACAGTCCCAACTTATTAGCTGATAATAATAATAATAATAATAATAATAATAATAATAATAATAATAACGGATGCTGAAGGTGAAAGGATCCTGTCCTAAACTAATCCTACATATACTGTAATAAACAGTACCTGTAATAAATAGGACTTTAAGATGCTTATTCACCAAATATCTGCAGCTAACAAGTGAGAATTTGCCAATATGGAGGCAAATGAAGTGTGCAATCATTCAACCCCTGACCCTCTGAGCTCTTACAGGCCTCACTGCCACACTGGGCTTAGCCTGTTTTGATAATTAACAGTGAATCAAGCATGATAACAAGCCAGTGATTACTTTTCTGGTGTGGAAAAACCTGCGTAATAGCATCTACTTCTCGATGCCTTGGAAAAACTCCAGCCTGGCTGAGAAAGGCATTTATATTGGAATCAGAAGGCCTCGGCTTTAATTTCACACTGCATGCGTCTGTACGTGGGGGACGAGAGGATATGAGGTTTAATTATCTGCCGAGAGTTTGAGCCTGGCAAAAATAAAAGAGCGAAAAGGAAGGTAACGAAAGAGAGAGAGCGAGAGAGAGAGAGAGAGAGAGAGAGAGGGGTATGAAAATATGTATGTTCTCCTTTGAGAACAGTTTGTCAACAAATGCATGTGTACATGTGTATCTCAGACAGTCAGATCATCTCTCCGTGCTGCTTTCCCCAGCTTACATCCCCACTGACCTCAAAGACTGCTGAGGTGGACCATAAGAGGAGTCCCACCTGTTCAGCAACAATATAGGGGAGGTGTGGTAGGGCATACAAGACATCATTGTGTCTTGAGGCTGTGATGTGACAACAGGAGACCTGAGTGTACCACTGGCTGTTTCTTTGCACACTTTGAAACCCCACATCAGCACTCACCTCCTCCAGCCCTGCCCCCACCCGGTTCCTACACCACTCCACTCTCTGTACGGGAGCATGATGTCAGACAGGTGCTCCTGGCAGTGAAGCCCACAAAGACTACCGGCCCAGACAGAGTGTCTGACAAGGTGCTTAGAGCATCTGCCCACCAGTTCACCCTCACCTTCAGCAGAATCTTCAACCTCTCCCTGGCCCAGGCAGCCATTCCATTCCTAAAATCAGCCACGTCTTCCCAGTGCCAAAGAAGACTCCCATTACCAGCATAAACGATTATCATCCTGTTGCCCTCACTCCAATTATCGTGAAGTGCTTGGAGAGACTTGTTCTTCAGAACATCAAGGACTATCTCCCTCCAGACTTGGACCCCCACCAGTTTGCATATCTTGCAAACAGATCTACAAAGGACACCATCAGACACCACACTGTGCTGAGCCACCTGAAGCAGCAGTAGAGCTATGCCCGGATGCGCTTTGTGGATTACAGCTCAGCTTCCGGACATTCTCATTATAAAACTGGACACCCTCTGCCTACCGAGGCGGGCAGCACATGTGCCTGGATAAAGGATTGTTAAACTTGGCCCCCACCTCTCCTCCACTCGCAAACCTCATTGTCAAGTTC